>JAOTRH010000001.1:24557156-24570102 GCA_034768845.1 Heliamphora exappendiculata
CTCACCCCACCGCCACACCAACACCGCCACTCGCCACCGTCGTCGCTCCGCCGGATCTCTCGATTCTCTCTCCAGAGCTTTTTTCTTCAAGGTCACCGCTGAAATGTCGGAAGTCAAAGACCCCGCGATTAAGCTCTTCGGAAAGACGATTCCCCTCCCGGAGAGTCCGGCGCCGCCCTCCTCCTCCGTCCCCACCGGACTTCCTCCTCCTCCTCCTCCTCCTCCTCCTCCATCATCTGATACTTGTGTTGATGAAAGTATCAATCCAGATCGTCCTTCGTCGCCCAACTCTTCGCCTGAGGAAAACAACTCGACCAGATTCGGAGGGGATCAAGAACCGGATAAGGTATGGATTGGATTTTATATTTAACTATTCTAGAGTAATTGAAACTCTGAAAGGAGTAAATTGTCGAGCTCAATGTTACATGATCTAAATATTTTCTTTCTTAGCAAGGCATAATAACCTGTTATTTATTTATTTTTTTCTTTTCCTACGAATCTGGGAGTTTAATTAGGGTTTTTCCGGATACTGTGCATGTCAATTGATCTTGAAATTGGAGCTATTTGTTCTAGTATAGCGTAATTTCTGCTTCAGGATTCAAATCTAGGATGCTCAAATGCGTTTGTGAAATTCAATGTTTGCTTATTGAAGGTCTCTAATTCCAGTTATTTTTGTTGATTGTTGTCCGAGTACCACCTTAGAGTTTTGCTAATTTGCTTTATTGAGGGATTTCATACGGAGATAAGCATGCTATTAAGCAATATACTTGAATACTTTTGGGCTAACTTCTCTATACGTCTAAACAGTTCCACTGTGTACTTGAATTTGCTTAACTTGGCGTTTACTGATTCCTGAACTAAAGTACTAAAGTTGCGTTCAATTTCATTTTCTCACTTCCCGAATTTGAATCCTAGTTCTTTGTCTGCTGTTGTTTATTGCGTGCTGTGAAGATCTTACATGTGTTATTCGTCATTAAATTGATTTTTCTTGATCCCCTCATATTCAAATGTGACGGATTCAGATTTAGGTATAGTACAATGGGAAGATTTAAGTATAAAATCTCAAATTTTAAGAGGAAAATCTTGCTTTCTCCATAATGCTTATTTCTTTTTTCGTTTGAGTAGTGCTAGACAAACAGATCAAGTAGATTGATGCTTCGCCTTTGGTAACTTTTGGAAATTTAATAAACCAGAAAGTTTTTTTTTTCTTTTTTTTTTGGGGGGGTGGGGGGGTGGTCATATGATGTTTTTAGTTACTGCATACTAGTTTTTGTTGCTGAGTTTTGGTTGGCTCTTCACTTCTCAAGTTCTTGTTCCGTTTCTGTTACTCTCTCCTGAAGTTGCAGATGAATATTTGGGATTATTGTCACTTTCCATCAAGTAACACTTAAACTATCAATATTTGTACAAGTCTATAATTCTGCCAATTTATTCTCAAGAAATACTTCCTGTCCACTTTGCCGCCTCCTCATCCTACGATCCCTTTTTAAGCTCTCTTTGATTGTAGAAGAGTTTTATACAAGGAAAAGAAAACTCTGAGTGCTATAGCAGCCTGTAAGTCCCAACTTCTTGTAAGATTTTAGGTCTCTTTTTGTTCTCATTAGCAGTCGTGGTTGCAGAGATATGCCATTTACCAAAAGAGCTGGTATAAAGGCTTACTGAGATGAGTTGAATTTTTTCTATTTAAAAAAATAGATGACTTGAATTTCAGTTGTAACACACACGTCCGGAAAAATATAACAATGATTAATTCAGTTTTTGCAACTGGTTCTCATATATTGAAGTAAGTTGTGGTTCAAATATGGGAAAAATTAACTCTTGACTCCCAAGACTTCATTTATTTTCCTAACTGCAAATTTTGATCAATATCCAGGTCCTGTCTGGCGGAATATTAACTGATACTAAACAGGAAGATGGAGCCCAACCTATCACTTCAGAGGAGATTGCAGATTCAAATGCAACTGCAGCGGTAAATGATAACCCAAAGACACCATCTGCTGTCAATGAAGCTGCCACATCGAAAGCATCAAAGATTGAAGAAGAACAAAGCGATGATGCTAGTAACTCACAGGAGAAGACCCTAAAGAAACCAGACAAGATACTTCCATGCCCCCGCTGTAATAGCATGGATACCAAGTTCTGTTACTACAACAATTACAATGTCAACCAGCCTCGGCACTTTTGTAAGAATTGCCAGAGATACTGGACTGCCGGTGGGACCATGAGGAATGTACCTGTGGGTGCTGGTCGTCGGAAGAATAAGAACTCAGCCTCCCACTATCGCCACGTAACTGTGTCAGAAGCTCTTCAGAATGCTCAAGCAGATCTTCCAAACGGAATCCACCATTCCACGCCAAAGACTAACGGCACTGTCCTCACTTTTGGCACAGGCACGCCCCTTTGCGAGTCAATAGCTCAGGTTTTGAGCATTGCTGAGAACACGATGCAGAACTGTGCTCGAAATGGTTTTCATAAAGCTGAAGAGCAAAGCATTCCTGTTTCTTACGGAGTTGGAGAGAATGCGGATGATCATTCTAGTGGATCTTCAATCACTGCTCTAAATTCAAAGGATGATGTTGGTAAATCTGGGCCCCATGATCCTGTAATGCAGAATTGTCATAGTTTCCCCCCTCCGATCCCATGGTTTCCTGGTGGTCCTTGGCCTTACCCATGGAATTCAGCTCAATGGAGCTCTCAGGTACCCACACCTGCTTTCTGCCCTCCAGGCTTTCCTATGCCGTACTATCCTACACCACCTTTTTGGGGTTGTACCATACCAGGAACTTGGAACGTCCCTTGGGTAACACCGCCTAATTCTTCTCCAAACTACATAGCTCTTAATTCTGGTCCTACTTCTCCAACCTTGGGGAAGCATTCTAGGGATGAGAATGTGCCTAAGCAAACCAAGCCTGGGAAAGATGAGCAACCGAAAGAGAATAATCCTGAGAGGTACCTTTGGATTCCAAAAACTTTGAGGATTGATGATCTAGGAGAAGCTGCGAGGAGTTCTATATGGGCGACATTGGGAATTAAAAATGATAACACCGATTCAGTTAGCGGGGGAGGTCTCTTTAAGGCTTTCCAATCTAAGGGCGACGGTAAAAATCACTTCTCCGAAACCTCTCCAGTATTGCATGCCAATCCCGCGGCATTGTCTAGGTCTCTCAACTTCCATGAGAGCTCATAAGTGGGTAGCTTGTTGAAAACTTCGTTATGGTGGCAGTGGAAGGGATTGGTGGTCCACACAAACTACTGGACCATATTGATTCACGAGCCTCATTTCTGAGAATCAGTTCCTAGAACCAGTTCAACTGGGAGGAAAGCGAGGGCAAAGATGATTCCTACTTTGTTGGGTGAAAGTACAAACAGGTGCCTTTAGATTTCATGTAAATGGTTATGCTGAGATTTGATTTCCTGTACATATTTATATATGAAACAGGGCGAACTACAGAGGTGGTTGATGTACCAAATTCCCAGATGTAGTGAAATAAATTCGGCAAAAATTCGATATTTTTCTTCTTTATGTGACCCAAGCCCATCTTAATTACAATTCCAATCCCTTCACGGGAACTATCTTGTCTCTACCTGTTTTTCCATTAATCAAGGGAGGTTGAAGTGGGTTGGAGGGCAATTCCGGAACATAAAAATACAAAATTTCTTGTGGGCTCTCCTCCCTCTGCGGATAGGCTTGGATTCTACCACAAAAGGCTGAGGCACCTTTCTCTTTTGGTACCGAAGAATCCAAGCAAGTAGCACAAAAAGGTGGAGAGGTTATCATAAAATTTTCTTTCCTTTTCCTTTTTTTCCTTGGTTTTTCTTGTCCCTTTATTCTCTCTCTTCTTTCTCTCTATACATTCATCTGTATTAATTGTAATGAGGCATTTTGTATACAAATCTTTAGGTATAATCCTCGCCGTTGCTATTAATGGCGGCATGCTTTTGAAAGAGAGATTTGCTTGACATTTTGGTAATAAACATCGGCATTTATGGGTCCTTTTTTTTTTTTTTTTTCTTCTTTCATCTTTTGGTAGCCATGAATGAATGATCCAAGAATACAAGAAGAGATTTCAGATTTTTGTCTAGCTACTGTATTTTTTGTCTGTGATTTAGAATCAGGATCCCAATGGATTAGGCTGCTAAGAAATTCGGATATTTTCTGTTGTGGACAATGAAAACCACCATTTTAACCCCGAGTAGTTGACCAGGTGATTAAGGCTTGAAACTTAAGAATTTGCTCCCTCTTAAATTTCAGGTTAAAAAAAATTTAAATGATATGTCTCAGTTTTAATTGGGTTATCGCAAGTAGACGGTAGAATTGATCTCCAATGATTAGTCGATGTGCGCATAAATTGGTTTTAATACTTTGAGATGTTCAAAAAAAAAAAAACCCACCATTTTTGCAGGAGGTAAGCTGTCTATGGACCCCATGCATGTGATGACATTTAAATCCCTTGACGCCCTTTATTTTTTGCCTTCTCCTTTTCTTTTTTGTTTTTTGGTGCACAGGAATAGGGTTTTGAATTACTCTCTATAAATGAAAAAAAGTTAATACAGATTAAGTGGATTATTGTTTTTTTTATCTACCCAACATAGATCAATATTATTGCGCTCAAAGTATTTTTTCTTATGTTATTAGTTAGAACTTAAGGTTTGTTTGATTGTTCGGAAATAAAATAATAGATATAAAATACATTAAGATATATAAGAGGATATAAAATACAATAGATATAACTCTGAATATGTATTAGTTAGAAATATTTTATTACATGTTTGTTTACAACCGAAAATAACTAATGTTGGATATATTTTTTAAAAAAAAAATTAATTTTCATATTTACCCTTATAAAATTTTCATGTTTTTGCATGCGCCATCTCTGCTTTTGTGCAGAGAGAGAAAAAGGCGCCAAAATCAGTTCAACCCCCATCGCCATCTCTGTTGCAGGCGCCATCTCCGTTGGATATATTTTTTCTTTGAGAGAGAGAGAGAGAGAGAGAGAGAGAGAGAGAGAGAGAATTTGGCGGAGAGAAACCAAACAAGATGGAGTTTGGGAAAAGAGAGAGAAGAAGGTCTGGTTTATATTTTTGGAATTCAAGCTTCCCATTGGTCCGTAATGGGAAACTTGGAAATTTATGGGCGAGTGTAGAAAGCTAGTGGACCAATTTCGCGTCTGGGCTTCACTGCCGTTCTTGATGTTAAGAGACGCAAACTTAGGTCAGATTTGAGAATTTGATGGTGGATTCTGGAAGGAAACAAGAAGGGCAGTGAAGGAAAATATAGGAAGGGATATATAATACCTGCTCACCCCAGGTATTGTATATCCGGCTATTTCTCCCTCAAATAGGATATTATATTCAAATCATCTTCCCTCTCAAACACCTCTCATGTGAATTTAGTGGATATAATATCTATTCCCACAATCTATATTAACCAAACAAACAAACTCAAGAAATATTATGTACATAATGCCACATGATATTTCAAGGGATTAATAGTACATCCTAATAGGGGATGATCATATTTGTTTAATTTATCTATTTCAATTTAGATGCTTGAAGCAGTCCTTACAAAGTTTTAGAATACGCAAAAATGATTTGTAGATCTTTTAGATGTTAAGACGTAAAGCGTGCAGGATTTTGAACCAAATACATTACGAACAATGTAGGATTTTGAACCAAATACATTACGAACAATGAAAGTATATAACATGTTAGTAACATAAGCTTCTTCAAAAAAGTCTAGAGAATAAGATACATAAGCAATATTAGATTTGGCCATCCTCTTTTTTTTTGTTGGTTAGTTTTGCATCCATCAATTTAATTTTCATGACTTATTCAGATAAGCAAGGAAGTTAGTTACAGACTTAATAGTGTTGATGATTGAAACTTTGTAGGATCCTTAGCCGCTTAATTTTAAGAAAGAACACCTAGACAGAAGCTCCAAGGGTAATTTCCACTCTGATGGTGCTTCCATGCCCTATCATGCAAATTGGTAGCAAAATAACCATTGCCCAGGTAACAGCTTGGATCACCAAAATATCCTTTGACCAAGCCATCATTCTTTTTGTGCTAGATTTTTAGCACAAATGTAATTTGTTCACACACTAAACGATATTTGATTATAATTTTTTGTATGATTAATTTACACACTAAATATAATAAAATAATTGACTCGAATCATCGGCTTAGAGATTGGATTTAGACTTTGACCCACCCAATTCATTACTAGGATAGGAGTAATGGGAAGAAGAAAAAAAAGGCATTTCAGAAGTAACATTTCGTATTATTTGCTTGGTACTCATGCCAAATGAGAAGTCTAATATACAACTAAATGGGTTAATTTTGTCTTTTACTTAGGAGATGCTTGATAAAATTAAAAACTGAAATTTGAAATTTGAAAATTAAGTGCTAAAATTGAATGCTGAATCGTTTAAGTTAAAAAAATGTTTGATAAAAAGTTTAAGTGGTAAATTAAAACAACTTATTTGATATGCACAAGAATTTTGTATTTAAAATGTATTATTTTTAATTTTTATATCGTGGTGGTAGTGGTGGTGCGATACTAAAGACATGGTGGGAATGGTGACATGGTAGTGGTGGTATAGTGAGGGTGGAGGTGGTGATATGGTGATAGTAATGGTATGGTGGGGGTGGGGGTAGTGGCGGCTGTGACGAAGATGGTTGTGGCATTAGGGTGGTGACATGGTGGTGGTTGTATCACGGTGGAGATGGGGCTATGATGGCAATCACGGTGATTGTGTTGTTATAATGGTCGTAGTGGAGATGGTGGAGGTTGGGGGTGGTGGCGACAATAATAGAGGTGGTTGTGGCATTATATTAGTGGCAATACCATATGGATGGTGTATGGCATAGTGGTGGTTGTATGAGGTTATGAGGGTGGCAGTGGTATGAATGTGGGACTAAATATAATATCAAGTGGATCTATAAATTAATTGTTTGCCTAAACAAAAATGTCTGAATATACACTCCGAAACACCCATATATCCCACGATATGTTATACATGAGTGAGGTATTTGATATCCGACCTTTTTAAAAACAAATTTAGTCACTGTGTTTGGATGGAGCTGTCATGAATCCTGAGAAAGTTCGTCGATGACTATGCCCGATAAAGATGAAGAATTCTTTAGGTAATAGTTTTGGATGACTAAGTCTAGTTTTAACCTTGATTTTTTTCATATATATATATACGCGCGCGCATATTATTCTGTTAAACATTTGATATTTAAATTCATCCATTTTCGTCATCAAGATATTGACACCGAACTACTGTCTTGCCACCAAACTTGTTGGGAAATTTTTTCCCTTTCAATAATGTTTGACATCTCTCTCTCTCTCTCCCCTCCCTCCCTTCCTTTCCCCCTTGTTGGAATTTTAGGCACAAATTCTCTAATGCAGCGAAAAAAGAACCATGGCTTCAATCCACACAAAACAAGTAAATAATAAGAACACTTACAAGAACACGAGAATTTACATGGTTTGGCTGACTGCCTACCTCCACGGAAGAGAAGAAACAATCCACTATTGAATAATAAGGAATATAAGATTCACTCTCTCAACCTCACTATCATTGTAGCCTCAAACTGAGCCTATCTCTATCTCTTTATACTCTTTCTAGCCTTTAAAATGAGTCTATCTAGAGTAACATATGTTTTAGGGTTTCTAGAACATAAACCAATTATATATAACCCATAAAAAACTCTAAAACACGCTTTACAATGTCAAGGCGGCGGCCAAACACCTCGAGAGCGCGTACTATCGCCATACACGGTGCTCAAGCGCCTAGCTAGTACTCCACTAGCGCATGATTCTATCCTCCAGGCGCTTAGTACGCGCTATACACGGTGCTCAAGCGCCTAGCTAGTACTCCACTAGCGCACGATTCTATCCTCCAGGCGCTTACGCCTTGCTGGCTTTCGATTTTCTTGGGATATTCGAGCTTCAAACCCAACAATTTCCATCTTGGCTTAAATTTCTCAACTATCTTGAAGAGCTGTCGATGTCGCCTCGACCTGCACCCCTTTCACGGGTATGGGTGATCCACTCTCTCTGATCGTCAAACTGAATGAATTTGGACCAAATCCAAGCCATACTTAAATTTGACTCTTTTGCAATTAACAGTTTTCTCATTCTTGGACATTTTTCAAATTCCAAATTCTCAATCTTCTGTGGCAACTCCACATTTTCTAATACTACTACTTGCTCATGATCTTTGCCTGATCTGCTTGTAGCCTTGTTGTAAGAGGAAGGATTCCCACTGCACTGTTCTCGCTGTTGTTGACTTGAACCACCATTATCCACCTTTCTAGGTGAACTAGCTTGCCCGAGCTCCACCTTGACTATTGTACTCTTCTTTTGACTTTATGATATACTCTGTTTGTCAATTTGACCAAGCCTCAAATGTTCGCGTCTCGTGCCGTCCCTGTTGGATCTAGCCTGTGTGGTAGTGATAACTCTACCTACCACCGTATCCCCTACCATTCTATAGAAATTCCCTACTTTCTGCATTTTCATGATAACCATAGCCCTTTTGCTAATCTTCATTGCTCCACATTTGGCTGTGTACTCGCAACCCAAAGAATCCAATGTTCTTAAATAAATCAGATTTTTCTTTAATCTTGGAACATGTTTGACATTCCTCAATACCTTTACAACCCCATCGAACATTCTGATCTACACTGTACCATTTTCAATAGCCTGGCACGCTGTGTCATTCCCAATTAGAACTGTACCTCCACTACAAGGTTTATACTTGTCAAAACATTCTCTTGTTGGACACATATAGTAGGAGCATCATGGATCCAATATCCATGACTTTGACATAATATTAAAATCTAAGAAAATTAAAAATGCATTTTCGTCTACCTCACTGTCTTGTGACTCCTCGACCAAATAGATAGATTCTACAGGCGCTTTTCCTTTCTTCTTTTTCTTGAGATGCTGCTTCAATTCTTCGCACTAGCATTTGAAATGACCAGTTTTGTGGCAGTAGAAGCATTCCACATTCTTTCTTGCATGTGACTTAGACAGAGATCTACCATTGTTGGAACATTTCTCACTGGATCTACTCCTTCCCCTACTTGACTTAGACTTAATCACAATCAACCTCTTTGCATCTGATTTACCATTCCTCTTTATCTTCTCATGTGATAAAAGAGCACTTGTGACCTCTTCAAGTTTTAGAATGTCCTTCCCGTACATTAACGTTGTCACCAAATGATTATAGGACGTCGGAAGCGATGCCAACAGGAGTATTGCCTTATCCTCATCATCAACCTTTACTTTAAACCCAGATAATTGTGTGATGAACATATTATACACCAACTTCATATTTGATGTTCACCATCTTTACTGCGATCGAGTGATTAAGCCAATAACTAAAAGTTCTGATACCAGCTGTTAGGATTTTAGGGACAAATCCCATAACACAACGGAAAAAGACACAGCTTCAATCCACACAAAGTAAGTAAAAAACAAAAACACCCATAAGAACACGAGAATTTACGTAGTTCAGTTGATTGCTTACCTCCACATAAGAGAAGAAAAAATCCACTATTGAATAATAAGGAATACAAGATTCATTCTCTCAATCTCACAATTATTGTAACCTCAAATTGAATCTATCTCTGTCTCTTTATACTATATATAGCCTCTAAATTGAGTCTTCCTAGAATAATAGACGTTTTAGGGTTTCTAGAACATAAACCAATTATATATAACCCACAAAAAATCCTAAAACACGCTTTAGAATGTCGCGACGGCGCTTAAATGTGTTGTGAGCGTGTACTAGCTTCATACACGACGCTCAAATGCCATGCGAGCGCGTACAAGTACTATACACGGCGCTCAAACGTCTAGTTAGCAACTCACTAGTGTACGATTCTATCCTTCACGCACTTAAGCCCCCCGCAAGCGCCTCGCAAACGCTCCGCGAGCGTCGATTGGCATTATCTAGCGCCAGCTTCTAATTTTTTTGAAAAATTTGAGTCACAATTGGGCTTTAATCTGAATTGAATGAGAGTGTAATTTTTGGGCAAAAAATAATTATAAATACAATCGGGCTTTAATTTGAGTTCCTTATATATATATATATATATATATATATATATATATAAAATTTCATTTTATATATCCATATTGGAGCAAGGATAAAAAACAGATTTGAAAGTAATATGGGTATTATTAAATTTGAGTGAGGGTAAATGTAGAATATTACTTCTTATTCTAAAAACTATATACATTTGTTTTTAGAGATGATTAATTATAACTCCTATTTCGGGAACTTGTATTCCATTAAGTCCCAATTAGTTTTTATATATTCTACAAAGTCTTTTTTTTAAAATTTTAGTGATAATATGAACAAATGTGCCCTTACGTCAAGTTCTATTCCGCGCTATGCTCAGTTCCTTTTACGCAGACACTCTCTTATACTAGTAGTTAAATTCACTGTCGACTCGTCAGAGACAAAGCCAATGCTGTTGCTGTGGTCGCTGTGATTATTTCGTGATCATTTGTGAATAACATTAAATTTATCCTTCAAGTTTTTTTTTTTCCTTCGTACATTTACTATTTTTATCTAATCTTTATCAAAAACAAATAAGGATTGAATTAACTTGCAATTGATAAATTTTTATCCCATGAAATAAACAAATATAATTATAAACTAAAGTAAAGATATTTAATCCAAATTATTTGGTATCTCAAGATAATTAGTCCTAAAAGGGTAAAACTATTAATTCATACAAATCTAGTGCGAGATTTCAAACCTGGCCTTACTGTTTTTGCTCCCTACTCCCACTCTCCCAGCATCACCTCCTAGTCCTTCCTCTGTTCCTCAAAGCAAAACCCAAAATTTTCATTTCTTTTCTCTCAAAAGTTCAAAGAATCAAAACAGCCACAATCAGTGAATCACTTTTTGCCGTTCATCGCTACCGCTCGCTGCCCGCTAGTCGCCGCTCATCGTCGATCGTCGCTTGCTCGTCGCCGATCGTCGCTCCCTCGTTGGATTTTTTATATTGATAGTTACAAGATCACAGTTATAAACTTTAACATTTTTGTTGCAGCATACTAGTTTTATATATATTTTTTACATTTAAAAAAATATTTTTTACACTTTTTTTAATGTTTTAAAATGTGATACGAAATTCAAGTTATTAGCGGATTTTAGATTATCTGATAGTTCGTGGGGATAAAAAAAACTTACTCAAAACAGGACAGGGGGGAATAATATGTTAATGTAAAAAACTCGTCCCGTGACTATTCCTAATTGCGATTTGGTGGAAATGAGAGTTATTTAAACCAAATACTTTTTGCAATATGAAAAAAAAATAGTTCATATTTTGTTGAAAAAATAAATATCGGTTCTGTTTGGACAAATTTGTTTATCGACTTATTGATTTATTAGTTTATTTTAGTTGTAAACTTGATTATTTAGCTTATTATTTATTTTTATTTTTTTTGAATTTTTTTATGTATTGATAAATTTTTTTTTATTTTTTAGCTCATCTCAATAAAAAAAGTTTAAAAAATATAATAATTTGACTAAATTATAAATAAAATTAACTAAAAATAAAAAATCAACTTAGTTAAATAAACAAATAGGCCAATTTATCCTGGGTTTGGTTAAGTTCTTATGGACTTAGAAAAATATTTTAAATTTCACTCAATTTAATTTTTAGAATAATTAATTTGATAATCATATGATTACCAAAACATTATTTTTTCAAGTATTCCAACCATCAAACGTTTTTTCATACAAAATCAAATGGTAAAATCGTTAATTGTGATTGTTTTTTTTTTTTGTAGAGTGAGAATTGATAACAAAATTTTCCTAAAGATGTTATTTTTTTAATTAGGTTTTAGTTAATTTTTTACTAATTTAGATCTCTTATGATTTTCTCTATTTAAAAATAAATATTAAAAAAATTTATTATATGCAACAAAAATAATAAGAATAGTCATTAAGAATTTTTGGATAACACCTAATAAAGATTACATTTTGACATGCACAAGTAGCGTTTATCAATATAGTATTACTGTAGGGTTACTGCGTGCACAAGAAATCCGGAGCCCACGCCGCATGAGTTTGTGTTTTTAAAAACATTTTTGATTTTTTTTTATTAAAAAATAATTGTGAAAATAGTTTAAAAAGTCAATTTATTACACCAGAAAGTTAAATAAGGTGGTTTTTAAGAGCATTTTGGATGGAAAATTTGGATCACAATAATTTTGAATCATATTTAAAATTTAATTTTTAAAGATTGTATTTTTGACTAATCCTATTTAAAATTTCAAAAGCATTTTAAACATAAGAAACCTTGAAAAAAAGAGAAGAAAAGAAAAGCTACGCAAAACATATTAGTGACACATTTTCTATTTCTTTGTCGTTCGCCGATCTTCGTCGCAGAGGGAGAAAGCTGAATTTGAAATGCGAGGTGATGTACTTTGCTATCCAGATCCTGGAAGATATATAGCGAATTGGTAAATAACAAAAATCCGATGATTTTCAGGGTACAGGTACAAAGAGGCAAAGATTGGGAGGAGGGGTAGGGCCGCGGTGGTGGTTCTGGGCGATATCGGTCGCAGTCCTCGGATGCAATACCATGCCCTTTCTCTTGCCCGTCAGGTATCTCTATTTCCCCAAATCCTTACATTCAGTCGGGTTTTTGTGTATGTAGGAGTGAGTTGCTTACCTATATCTGTACACATGAATAGGGTTTTTTTATTATTTAATTTTCGTAATATTAAGTTATGAAATCTGATCCTGCCAATACCCAATTATTCATGTTGTCTGTGAAATGCTTGGCCATGAACTTTAGTGTCGTTTGTGTAGTTTTCATGTCTGTTCATAAGTAGTCCAGCAACTGAAAATAGATTCACATATTGCGGTTTTTAAAACCCTAGCTTAAAAGATGGGGTTTTTTTGGTGGG
>JAOTRH010000001.1:24575043-24588495 GCA_034768845.1 Heliamphora exappendiculata
TTTATTATTATTTTTTATAAAATTATATTTATCATTTATTTGTTTTCTAACAAATGTAATTTATTTATAAAATTACATATATTTAATTAATATAAAATTTTTATATAAATGATCTACTTAATCAACAGTACAAAATAAATAATTTTAATCATAAAATATATGAAAAAAAAACACTAATGGTCAAAGCCCCGAAAACTATTACCCAAGGAAATGATATATAAGGTGTATATATATACAAAAATTTGTATATATATATTTTTTTATTTTGTCAGTTTTAATTTTAAATAAAATGAGCAAACTTATAAATAAAAAATTTCTCAGTATAATTTTTTTTTTTATGTATGAGAAACTTTTAATACATATTTTTTTTAATTTTTTTATTTCTAATTTTTTTTATGAAATCAGCAACTTATAAATGATAAATTTCTCAAATAATTTTTTTTTCATATATGAGAAATTTTTTATGTATATATATTTTTTAATTTTGTCATTCTTAATTTTAAATAAAATGAGCAATTTATGATGAGAAATTTCTCAATATAATTTTTTTTCCATGTATGGAAAACTTATTATACATATATTTTTTTTAATTTTGTCATTCTTAATTTTAAATTAAATAAGTAACTTATGAATGATAAATTTCTCAATATATTTTTTTTTCATGTATAAGAAAATTTTTTCATACATAATATGAGAAATTTTACATACATATTTTTAAAAAAAATTTATTTTTAATATTTTATAAAATAAATAATTTATAAATGAGCAATTCATAAAGCCATGTTAACAAATCAGGCCTTATTATAGGTAGACGCTTTTGAAATGGTCCTATTTAGCAAATATTAATTTTAAAAAGAAAACAGTACAAGCCACTTGTTAAACATAAATCATTATAATTATGAGATTTTTTTTGAGTTTTTATTCAGCTCTTTATATTCGAACCTAATATTATAAATTTTTAAATAACTTTAAATTAACAAAATAAGTATTAACAAAAATATTTAACACTTTATAATTTAAGTGCTAACTCATAACACGCATGTACATAAGAATATTCTCATGTAGTATTATATGACAAACTTATCATATATTTTGAAATTTGAGTATAAATTTTTTTTCATAGCATGTATATATATGAGAATATTCTTATATAGTGATATATAAGAAACTTCTCATACATTTTTAAAATCTAAATATGAAAAGTTTCTCATAACTTGCGTGTGAGGATATTTTCGTGTAATGATATATGCATGAGAAGTTTCTCATAGTATTTGTGTGTATGAGAATATTTTTTGTCTTGTGATATATAAAAAAAAATTTCATAACATGTGTATGTATAAAAATATTCTCATACATTAATACAAGAAAAATTTATAAATCGATGAAATTTTATTGACAATAATGAATTTATTGCCTATCAAAATGAACTTTTAACGAATTTTATTCAATTTTTAATGTTTTCTTTTAAATTTTATGTAATTTCTTAAATTTTCTGAGAAATTTTTTATGTTTTTCTTATGTATGTTTCTAGAAATAATAACACAATACTTTATTTTTACGCTAATGCAAAGTATGAAATATTTATCGTTTATATGTAATACAAAGCATGAAAAAAAATTCAGGTATAAAGATTTTGTCATGTATGGTAATTTTCTCATGCATGAGCACTTGTGTTCCCAAAAAAATGAATATGTTTGCATTTATGTTTATTCATTAAATTATTTATTTTACATATTATTTTTATGATTTCAGTCTTCTGAAATAGTACACAACTTGATCTTAATACTTATGTAATAAGTTTCTTGTACATCAATTAGCATTTTTTTGTTAATATATGTTTAATATATACATAGACATGCGTTACATTATAGCCGATTGTCAATTTACTTAAAAGTTATTTTTTTTTTATATTTTTAATTAAAAAATTAAATTGAGTTTAAAATAAATTGTTTAGTAACTTGATTTTTAAGCTAATTTATTTAAAATTAATTATTTGTATAAAAATTAATTTTTTTACTTTTTATTCAAAGTGAATAATTTTACCATTCAATATATTTTATATTAACAATTATATATAGTTAGTAGTAATAGTAAATAAGTTATGAATATAAAATATTATTGTATTTTAAAAATTGTGAAAATTTGAATAAAATATTTTTAAATTTTGTATTTTAATTTAACTTTTTAACTTTTTAATTTTTTTATTTTTTTTATTTTTTTTTATCAAACGAACAACTTGACCTTTTTGGTTTTTAGCCCCAATAAAAAACCCAAGTTTACCAATCATGGCCATATAATAACCCTTCCAAGCCTGTTCATAAAACATTATAATAAGTTTTTATATCATATACATTACAGCCAAATCAATCCCAAGTGTATCCAAATATATTCAAAAAGTAATCATAAATCCCAAATGTATAGAAAAATAATATCAGATTTAAATATCTCCAAAATATCCAAAAAAATAACCTTCAAATCCCACATGCTTACACATGTTCAAAATTCAATTATCGTCAAGTTTCACTCATGTGTAAGTGTTTTTGCAATTGAATTGCACGAGAAAATTAATAAAAAGTTAAATGAAAAAGTTTTAATAGCATATATATATATATATATATATATTTGCATAGTAATGAATCCTTAAGGAGAAGTTACATTGTGGTTTGTAGCTTTCATGCGTAACAATGAATCCTTACCCGAAAGAGAGCCAAGCAATAAACTCCACTTAGATGGCCGTGATAAGAACAAATAACCTGAATGGAAAAAAAGCGTGCTATTAGATACGAACATATACATGTATGTATGCATGTGTTTGTATGCATGCATGTTTTTAGTAGTTCATTAATGGAAAAGAACAAAGAGGCAAGGGTTTATTGAAAAATAAAATAAAATACATACTAAATTGCAAATGAAGTTAAAGGTTTCCAACCAAACTAAACCTTATATGTCAATTAATTGCGATTGATTACATAAATTCTTTTTTACCATTTTGTTATGTCAATGGCTACATGTTCAGTTAAAAACAGTAAAGCTAATGGTTGTAATCTATAATTGGAGGAGGTGATTTTTCATTATCCTCACAAAAGACTGAGTTATAGATAGATAAACAGATTAAATTTGCAACCCCATGTTAACTTCAATTATGAA
Organism: Heliamphora exappendiculata; assembly: GCA_034768845.1. Classification (NCBI taxonomy): domain Eukaryota; kingdom Viridiplantae; phylum Streptophyta; class Magnoliopsida; order Ericales; family Sarraceniaceae; genus Heliamphora; species Heliamphora exappendiculata. Next base: position 24,578,191 of record JAOTRH010000001.1, read on the forward strand.
AATAATGGCAAACTTGTTAATGACCTCTTTGGCAACGTGGATAATCCAACTCAATCCCAATTTAGGAGAAGGTAATGGGGCGGTACGTGGCAGACAATGCTACGGATGCGGAGATATTTTAAAAATAATTTTTAAGATTTAAAAAAATTATATTAATAAACATTATAAATAATATAATAAATAAATAAATAATTGTTGATGAATTAATAAAACTTAAACTAAAAAATGTAAGAAATAAAAAAAATTAAAAATAAATATAATATTTTAATATTTTTTACTTATTATATTTATAAACTATATTTTTTTATACATGTATTAGTATTTTAAAAATATTTATTTTTTTTAATCAGAGACGGAGCATGAGAAAACGAGTTAAGAAAAATAAATACCGTCCCCATCGCATTTGGTACATTTGGTATCGGAGGCGAAAAAAACTCACAGGGGCCAAACATGCAGGGACAGGGACAGGGACAGGGACGGGCAGGGCAGGGCATCTCTAAGGCAGTTCAATGGCATTGACACAGCATGATGTATTTTGAAGAATTGCTATATAACAGTGCCTCAAGCATATGGTTTATATACAATAGTTTGGATGTTATCATTCAATTTATAGTCTCACAGCATATCAAAATCAAATATCATAGAATGCTAGCAATCCAAGGTAGTCCACCAATTTTCATTGTGTAATATTGAAGCTAATAGGTTACCGTAACTTTTTGATAGAATAGGGGCTGTCTCAAATGAAGTGGAATTTTGAAAGAATAGGCTCTCAAATAAAAAAAGATACCTAAAAAGCTAGTTATTCGGGATGAGATTGAATATAGGGATACTATGTTCAAAAACCTCTATAAAAAAAAATGAAGCAATTATTTCATTTCTTACTGGACATTGCTAAATTTGAATTTTCATTACTTTTGATATAAATTACACACAAATGTGTAGTACAAATTTATTTTAGGGCAATGCTAGAAAAAAATTTCGTCAATAAGACAAGTATAAGAGAACATTTGCAACATAGGGAACTAAAACTTCTGAAGTAATGAAAATTAGGGTATGTAAAACTGGGAAACAAACAGAGAATTTAATTAGGAGATTCAGACGTGCCTTTATAAAACATCAACTAGTACCGGCAGAAATCCAATAAACTTTGAACCGCTGGTTCTTGAAGCTTCTTTAATATTCTATAAAATCTTGAATTGAAATAAGTCATCTCGTAATTATTCACATATATAGCCAACACGAGCAAAAAAATAGCCAAATAAAACCCCGATCCTCAATGGAATTGCCAGAGAGGAATCACCATAGAGGAATCGCCTGAGAGCAAACGTTCTCCGCCGGAGAAATCGCTAGGGCACATATGCCGGACGAAGCGGAGAAGTGTGCTGGCCGTCGGGAGGAATCGCCAGAGATATATGTCACAGTCGCCAGGCACCAGAGAGAAACACCCAAGGCACGACGATGAAAAAAATGTCGGAAACTCAAAGCGAAGACCACAAAATTATAACGAAAACTAACATAAAGATCACAAAATTCTTGAAGCTACTTCCTCAAGCTTCTCACTCACGATTTAGGTTCAGTTTGTCAACCTAATTTTAAGTTAGACTTTATATTTAAAATTATTTTAAGTTATTTAAACAAAAAATTTATTTGATAAATCATATGCGTAATTTAAGCTAAAACACAGTAAGTTAAAAAAACGTGGCTTATAGTGACTTTAAGCCAAAAAAATTGATTTAAAATTGTTATAATTTTTTAAAATTTTATTTTTAAATAATTTAATATTCAATATTGATTTTGTTTGATAGATTTTGATGAGTAAATTTTAAAAATATAAATTTTATAAAAAGAATGAGTATAATAAAAATTATAATATTTTAAAAAATATATAATAGACTTTATAGAAGAAGAAAAAAGTTTAAAAGTCTTTGGGTTGCCAAATCAGACTAGATCTAACGGTTTGAATCAGTTTCAAAATTTATAAAATCTTTAGTCAAAATTTGAGAACCGAATCAATCCAATTTGTGTACACCCCTATCAATTATATTAGGATTACTCTTACTGATTTGACCTCTTTATCGAGCACTCAAGAAGAGAGTAAATTCCCGACTCAACCACAACTAAACCCAAAAGGTCAGTGGTGATGTTTGAAGATGTTAAAACTAATAGTTTATAGGTTGTAATTTAATAGTAAAAACTATTAGTGTTTCGTAAAAATTGTAATTTGTAATAGAAACAGAAGAAAAAAAATAGTTATAAGTTGTAGTAGAAATTGTGAGTGTTTGAAATAAATTATAATTTATAACTAAAATTAACAATAAAAAATTATAAACGGTAGCCAAAAGCTTTGCCAAACACCCCTAATATTTAATGAATAATCCATATACCTGTAACGCTCAACTCGATCATGTTAAATCCATTACTACTTTTCGTGATGGTAAAATTATTGGTAAAACCATTTTAATGTAGTTCTCAAAACCACAGGATGTTTTAAAATCAAAGGGTGGTAATGAACTTGACAAGTCGCAGCCAAGTGAGGAAGTGTGATGTCCCTTTCCTGCACTCCTTCTCTAAAGATTTCAGCATCCACAGAAATTGAATCAGAATTGTGAGATTTTTAATTTTTTTAAGCAAGTGAAAGTCAATATTTCCCTTTTTTTGAAGTAATAAAACAAATAATATCTTATTCAAATTTTAACAAATTGTATACAGTCAAGCAAAAACTTAATATATAAAAAAGAAAACATTTTTAACTGAACAAGTGAGTGTCATAATTCAACACAACTCTCCTCCCAAGTACAAGGATCCAGGATGTCCTAAAATTTCTTGTGTTATTGGAAACTTTAGGATAGAGAGAGAATTGCTGGACCTTGGAACTTGTGTTAATTTGTTGCCTTATTGAATGTACAAACAGTTAGGACTAGGTGAGCTTAAATTAACTTAAGTTACATTTCAACTAGCTGACTACTTAGTAAAGAAGCATAGGGGAATTGTGAAGAATGTGTTAATTCAAGTGGATAAATTTCATTTTTCTGTTGATTTCATTGTTTTGGACACATAACTTGTGGCATATGCAAGCACACAAATTCGTGTCATTTTATGTCGCCCTTTTTTTGCAACTTCTAATGCTTAAATAATTGTAGAAATGGTGTTTTGAAGCTATCTTTTGGCAGTATGACTGTTGAGTTAAATATTTTTAATATTTTCTGCCCAACTGATGAGGAAGATAAATTACATAACCTAAAATTGATTAGGCTCTTCTGGAGGACCAAGTCTCGTTTTCATATCCTTTTGATGCTCCTAACCTTATCTTGCCCGTTTTGATGACTTTGTGACTGATTATGTAAATTTTTTTGTTAAGAGTCTATTTAGATTTTAGATGATGGATATTAATAAGCGTGAGATTTATTTTGAACAGTTTCTTCATTGTAAGGCCATACCATCTTTGTCAATTGCCCAACCATTAGATCCTAAATTGAATAATTTGCCACCCTAAACCTCAATCTTTAATTATAGACACGGTATACTGTAATTCGATTGATGGATATTAATAAGTGGAAGTTTGGTTTGAACAGCTTCTTCATTGTAAGATCATACCATCTAAGTCAATTGCCCAACCATTAGATCCCGAATTGAATCATTTTCCGCCTAAACCTCAATTTTTAAATCATACTAAATTTCAAAGGAAAATGAAAGGATGTTTGGCTTCAACTTTAAATTGGACTTTTGAGTCATTAGGAAAAAATTTCCATGTTTTGATCATATTTTTGTGCATTCTTCATTCTACTAAACATTAAAATAAATAAGTTTTGAAAGAAAATTAATTAAAAATAAAAAACACGTGACTTTAAGCCAATGACCCTACTAACTAGGAGCAGTAAATAATACTTTAATGAGGAGAAAATAATTTAATAACAATTCAGTTGAAGTTATAAACAACCAATTTCACACATTAATATACTTATGCATGGATATCTATGCATTACTTACCAATTATCCACGGCCAATTGGCATTTCTTATGCCAAAACCAAGCACCCACTAAATTTATGTTTCATTCATAAACTGTGAAAAACAATGTATGCACAAACTCTGTTCTGAAGCAATACGATTCAAAAAGGAGATAACTGCTTACTGAAGAAAAGGCTAGCTGCATAACTGATTGGTGAAGAAAAGTTGAATTCCACCACAAATCAATCTCATTATACAATGAGATAACTTTGAAACAAGGCAGGATTTTTCTTAATAATATTCGTTCAGTTATTCTTTATGGAATAATTTAGCAAAAAGGATCAAATACATTACCAATGGAATACATATCACAGCATTCAACAATATATAACCAAATGCTTTTCACAAGCTCCGGGCATTGTTGAGACTACAATGCTTGAAGCAAACACAACCATGACACAGGGCAGAAGTTCCTCCCAAATCTGGATATTCTGCGAATACCTTTTTACGAAGCTTTTTCACAAACCACAAAACTTCCCGGGTTGATGGTAATGCTTTTTGTGCAATTGTCAGTTTTGTAAATGCCAACAAGTCGATCTGCCAACTCAAACATGTTGTTCCTAAGGCTGCAACAGAAAACAAAACATATCATGAGAACTTAGACCATGAGAAATTTGGTAGTAATCCAAGGCTTCAATCAACAAACCTTATGATTACAAATTGCGCATCCTTTGTACGGTCTTTCACATAGTGTCCCACAATTGAAACATTCTTAAAATCTGGCAAATGTGTACACCAAATAGAAGTTAGATGAAAAAGGGGAAAAGAAAACAAAACAGAAGTCATCCAGTAAGGACTTAATTCTATGATTTTATCAATCTAGGAGCATACCCAGAGCAGCATCAATCTCATCCATTACATAAAGCGGGGTAGGTTTGTAATGGTGGAGTGCAAAAACAAGAGCTAATGAGCTGAGTGTCTGAAAATAAAAGCAACAAAATAAGAAAAACTAATGCATAAAAAAATTATTGGAAATTGACATATGGGCATCTTAGCTCTGACTATTCATTTAAGACACCAATTATATTGGAGCCACCAATGCTTTCAAAAAATACCTTTTCCCCGCCTGATAAGTTTGCAATGTTCTTCCAGCTTTTTTTAGGTGGTCTTACACTGAAAACAACACCTTCAGAGAAAGGATCCAAAGAGTCCACTAACTCAAGTTCTGCATCACCTCCAAGAGTGATCATCTGTAGCAAGATCATAAAAGGCTTTAATCCTTGTCAAATGAATGTATAAAAGATCAAGAAAAATAGTGAGGAAATATACAAGAAATCTGAAAATTTTTAAGTGAACCAACAAGAACATCATCAAGGGAAGAATGAAGATAAGTGTTCATGTTAATGAAAATAATTACTACAAAAAAACATAAGACAATGCCACCAGTCGAGGTTTTCAGCAAAGCTGGAAATTAAGATACAAATTCAAATCAGGCATCCCAAAAATAAAACCCGAGTGTCCAGCAAAAGTGAACAATTCATAACCATCTGATACCAACTGTTATGAAAGAGAGTTCAGTGAGCTTAGAACCTGATACATTTCTTTCAGTTTCAGAGATATTGCGTTGAATCCAGCCATGAACTCATCCAACCTGAAGACAATAACCAACAAGGTAACAAATAATTGGGTTAAAATAAATCTGCATAAATTAATGGAGAAAATACAGCATCAACTTGCCTTTTCTTTCTCCAGTCGTCATATTGCTTCTTTATATCATCGCGTTGTTGGGTAACTGAGTTGAGATCCTCCACTCGTTCATTGTACGAGGACATTTTTTTCCAGTATCTAGTATAATCGTGAGTACTCTTACCACATGAGGGGAAAAAACACAATAACAGTTGGCTAATTCATAAATCAACAGAGAAATGCATACTCTGAGATTGAATCAAGATTTGGGTTCATCTCTTTCAGTTGTGCTTCAAGCAGTACCACCATTTCAAGGGCCCTTTTCAAGTCACAAACCTCACCAAGAGTCCCATCGGTCAGTGTTGCTTGAAGCTTTTCTTGGTCCACTAAATCTTTCTGAATTCTGTGTTTAACAAAAATAAAGATAAAAGTGAGGCTAAACATGCTTGGAAGTCACAATGCATGCTAATTGTAGAATACAGCCCATAGATCGAGGCATACTGTTCCATATGCTTCAAGAAAGCAATATGCAAATCATCCAGGCTTTTCTTGTATCCTTTTCCCTTCATTTCCAACTCCTTGAAAGCCTTCTTCATATCTTGTAACTTGTAGTCAGCATCAACCTGTGCCATCCCTAATATATTAATGAAAACTGCCAGTCGCTGCCACAATATATATGCACCAGAAAGAAGAAATAAATTAGGATGTATTATTAGAAGAAACCTCAGATGCCCGCAACTTGTCAACACTTTTTTTTAGTTCTTCATAGTCAGTTTTCGCCTTATTGAGTACATCTTTATGTTGATCAATAAGCTAGGCAATGGAAAATGAAAGAGGGGAAAAAACACACATTAGTTACATTAGAAACTCCTTTAGTTAATCTACCATAATGGATGCCAAAAATTAAATGAGAAAATAAATAACCTCCTGTGTTTTCTTATAATTCTCTTGGACTGTAAATGCCTTTTGTTCTATCTCTTTAAAAGTCACAAGCAACTTCTCCTTCTCTGCAACAAAACGCTCTTTCACCTTCTTTGATTCCTCAATCCCCTTTGTCAATTTCTTTATCATCTTTTGACCTGTTTCTATCTGAACTTTATGGCGATTGATCTCTGTGCTGCTTTTATCAATGTCCTGAAAAAGAGGTATTTTTGAATTTCCTCTTATAGGATAGAGCATATCATCAAGACATTCATATACTTACAGTCTCAATCTTGTTGACCTTTGACTTCTGGTTCTTCAATCTTTCACCACCTGCATTCTCTATTTTACTTTGAAGATCCAAAGCCTTGAAAAGAAGGAAGAAGAAGCAGGAAGAATGGACACCATAAACATTTTAAGTGCTGCTGCTGAACCAAAATAATCAGGTTGCAAAAATGGAAGATAATCATCTTGCCCACCTTATTCTTCAGCTGTTTTGAACCTTGTGTGAGCCTCTCAATCTCACTCTCTTCTGTGGATATAATTTTCCTTAGTTCCACTACCCTATCAAGCTCGTCCTTCCTCGGCTCTGATGCAGTCTTCAGGGAATCAAGTTGTTTTTCAAGGTAAACATGTTGCATATTCAAACTGTCAATCTGTTCCAGAAGGGAAAAAAAAATACATAAATAACATGTAACATATCACATAAATGACAAGGGAAAGATCAACTTATATTTGAGTTATTAGTTATTACCTCTTTCTGGGTTTTGGCTAATTCAATCTCCAATTGTGAAACTGCCTTTTCTGAGGCCTGGTAGTGCCTCACTGCATTGCCTATTTTTTGACGTACATTATTCAATTTTCCAACCATTTCGGAAAGCTCACTTTCAGCGTTTGCAATAGCTTCTGCAGAAACACTGGTGACTCGGATAGCTGATCCCATCTTACCACCACGTGGCTTGCTTCCCCCACCACTCATAGTTCCAGATTTTTCGAATAAAGCACCATCTCGTGTTACTACACGCCGAAATTCTTTGTTCCCGCCATATGCAATCCTTGTTGCCTAAAAATTCAGTAAGAAATGAATAAACACTGCTTGCAAAACCTAAATGAGCCTTGTAATGCAATTGCATATTAAACCAAATAAATGCCAGATATCAACTTGTGCTTCAGATGGGGATTACTTTCAACCTGATGAAAGTGTCATGACTAAGATGACATTGAGCAATCAGCGCTTCCCTGTGCTAAAAATGATTGATCCTAGGGAGGAAAACAAACAAAAAAAAACGTGCAATCTTACAGCACAAAAATTTGTTCAAACTTTCCACAAGTTTCCAATATGATGACATGATTTGCCAGTAATTGTGCAGCAAATAAGAATGATTTTGGTTATTAATCTTGATTCTTTTTTTCCCGGGTTTTTCCTCTTATTTTGGTGTGAAATGACTTTTGACTATGTGCTACAAAGTTGAAATCTTAGCCTATGTTTGGGCAAGCTTTTCTGGGAGGCTTTTTGCTTAAAAGCCTCTTGAAAAGCCTACTTATTTGGCCTAAGTTGGCTTTTTTTACATATTATTACATCTACTTTTTCACAAAAGAAAAGCTAAAAAACCAAAAAGCTTACAAAAAAAGCTAGTCCAAACATAGGCTTAAAAGAAAAAAAAGAGTCTGACTTGACCGGGTGATTACTTTTACTGCTCAGACTTCCAGTTGTGAAAATAAAGGCAACCAAATGAGATCCTCATTGAGCAAACCACATTTGGCCGTGTATAGGAAAGTGTGCTACGGGAAAGAAAATACAAGCTTATGGCATTACTGCAGTCTTTGTGTGCATTTTTTGCTTCAAGAATGAACAAACCACGTGAATTTAGGGTATTGTGTGTATGTAAGCCTAATATACCTGATCAATATCTTCAGCTACAACAGTGTTCCCTATTGCTGCGAAGAAAGCAAGTTTCAATCTCTCATCTTGAACTTTTATCAACTCGAAAAGGCGAGGAACTCCCTCTGGAGTGCTTACTTTCTCCTTCAATCTGGACAAATGATCAACCTGTTTCTCCTGCAATAGTAATTGAAAAGGATCAGTTGATCTTGAGGAATGGATAAGCAGCCTGTGTATAAACAATTTATGATTCTGTATACCAAACAAAAAGCTCAGAACTTCTGTATTTGGTATAGATTTTTGTTTTCTTCGTTTTCATTTTTCATGTTTTCAGAAACACCAACAAAATGTACGAAAACATTCATCATTTTCTAAGTGTTTTCCAAAGAAGTTTTCCCAGAACAGTTTTGAAAAACTGAGCAAAACGATTTTTGTGTTTCAGGAAAATGAAAATTGAAAACAGAAAATAAAAAATGATACCAAACAGCCAGTTTTTCAGTTCTCAAAAACATCTGACTCCTTTGGGGACTTTTATTAAATATATATGACAGCTGTGAGGCCTTAGATGAATATTTCCGAAAGAAATCAAAAGGAAGAAAAGAAGAAGAAACATAATGGTAACAAGGTTAAATGTTTGTAGCATGAAATCAAAGTGTCTCAATCAAAATATGTCCTTCCTGGACATTTCTGCTTTGAATCCTTAAATTGTTTCACAGCCAGTATTGGAAATCAATCTAGCCACTGATAATATAATTAATGCTCAAAGTCCCAGTAAAAAATCAAGGAAAACAAAAACCAGAACAAACAAAAGGAGGCAATATACTCTAACAGCAGAATCAGCCAAAAGAAGAGGTATAACTATGAGACATATATTCGCAAGCGCTGACTAACTTAAATTGATTTTACCAAAATCCACTGAATTAGCTCATCGTCCAAATCCTCATTCCAGCCAGTTAAGTCAGGTTTTGAAGTTGATTTAACTGGCACAGAATGATATCAACAGAGAACAGACAGCAGGTCTAAGAACCACATAGTTCAATACTGGGTATCTACCAAAATCATGAAAGTAGCAACACCAAGGTTTTTCCTACGGAGTAACTCCACGCATGCTTGAGCTGCAATAGTTGTTTCCACAACAATATAATCAAGTCCAGGACAAGCCGTAGATATGGCCACATCATATTTTGCTGCAAGAAGAATCCCAGTCAAACAAAAATCTTATTAGAAAATGTCATGCTTGAGGGGATAGTTACAGTAAAATGTCATTATGAGACATGCTGATTAAAAAATGAACATTCTTCTGAGAAAATAAATAAATTATAAACAAATATAAGATAATTGTGTTATTCCTCTGACAGACAAAAAACATAAACAAGTTTCTAATCATATATAAATTCATTTCATGGACCACAACATATTCAGTTTGTATTCACATATAAATGCATTATGATGACCACATGATAAGATTATCCTTTTTGATCATTTTAAATACCTCCTTTTCACATCCGTATTTGAACCAAACAAAGTGAAAAGAACACAACGCGAACATACTGAGTTACTTGTGACAAACTCATTTTAAAGACCCATCATGTTATAATAACCTCACCATCATACATGGAAAGAATCAAATTTGAATTAATAACCCCATTATGGGATATGCTCACCATCAATGGCACCTAGGTCGCCCATTCGACCATAAATACCCTGTATCTCATTTGTTTCTCTAGCTTTCAATATTGCCTTCAACACAGATCCTTGACTTTTTTCCAATTCCATGACAGACAAAAGCTCCGAGACCTTTTGCCTTGCAGCTTGTTCAAGAGGAGTTAGAGCTTCTTGTTCTTTGAGACAATCCTGCAACGGACTCAAT
>JAOTRH010000001.1:24607035-24620388 GCA_034768845.1 Heliamphora exappendiculata
GGAAGGGGGAGGGACAAAATAATAACACAACCACATAGGTTGCGAGATGGGGGCTCATTCTTTTTTTTTTTTTTTGAAGTTTTGTTATATTTGTTAAAATGTTGAAATGCAAAAAGTTTCCTTAGTTGGATTTAGAGAGGGTGTTTGGTATTATTAAAATTAGTAATTTATAGATTATAAATTATAATAGAAGTTGTAAATGTTTGATAAAAATTATAATTTATAATTAAAATAGAAAAAAAGTAATTATAATTTATAGCAAAAATTATAAGTGTTTAAAAAAGATTATAATTTGTAATTAAAATTAATAGTAAAAAGTTATAAATTACTAACAATAATTTTGCTAGACACCATCAGAAGCTTATAATATAGGTTTTTAAGTGAATTTTTGAAAAGACAAATGTATAATTTTTTTTCTATTTGCCTTTTTTAGAACAAAATAAAAGAATATGTCTTTTGCTAATTTTAGTAAAATAAATTAATCAAAACAATCCAAAGAGAATATCACTAGATATATAAGTTTTTTTATAAGATTTGGGTTTTATGTGGTTGCAAGTTTGAGATTTGTTAACAGTGTTTTTTTTTGAATTTTATAATTTTGACGATTTATTTTTAATTTTACTTAGTCTTAAATAGTGTAAATAGTAATTACAACTATACACTCCCCCGGTGTAAGGAGGTTTTTTTGATTATGTCAAGAGAGAGTTGCTATCATTGATTGCTTTTGAATTACTCTTAATTTTCTCAACTAAAAACAAAAAAACAAAAATAAAACAAATCAACCAACCAACTAAGTACAATCCATCGATAAAACATTATAGTGTAACCGACCGTCTTAAAATTTGACAATCTTAATCATTGCAATATTATTACTAAATTTTTTTAAAATTATATAAATTCATCTACATAAGTTACTACTATTTCAAGTGTTTTTTTTAATACAAAACATACGTCCCATCAACGAGAGGTGTGTATGCAAGAGTATTTAGTTCATTTTCATGACATATAATAATAATAATTATTTATATTGGAGTTCAATAGAATTTAGTTGGTGTATTGGGCCCAATGCTCCAATAGTAACAACTGGCAAATTTGTTAGGTTGGCACATCCTTAGGGTGCATCAAATCAAGAATTTATGAAAAAAAATATAAAAATGTATTAAATGGTAAATAAAACAAAAGTAAAAACAGATACTTAAAATAAATGTTTTTCTTGATTTTTTTTTTGATAAATCACTTCATGGTTTTAAGGAGTAGATTTTAATAAAGAATAAATCAAAAAGTTGCAAAATTAATAGTGTTATAGTAATTATATTTTGGTGATTGTAGCTTGTGTTGACATTGTTAAAACTACTAACTTATAAATTCTTACTTGTAATAGAAATTAAAAGTATTTGATATAAATTATAGTTTGCAATTGAAATAAAAAAAAATTAATTATAATTTTTAAAAAAAAATATTTTGTAACTAAAATTAATAATAAAAAATTAAAAATTACTAACAATAGATTTGCCAAATACCTTAATAGTTAAGTACTGTGTGATGTAACAATTTATGTAGAATTTTTAAAAATAAATAATGAATCATAAAATAATATATCAAAGATTACACATAAAATATAATGTGATGATAAAATATGATTATTAAATAAAATCACGATCATAATTGTCGATACCATAATATATCAGTCGGTATGTACAATTAGTATACAAATTACTTAGTTTCGTGTTAGTCACAATTGCTCTATTTGGGCAAAATTGTGTGTCTTTTCGTATTTGTGTTTTTTATAAATTTTTTTTATTATACGAATAAAATTTTTATTTTTTCGAATTGTCTCGATTAGATAAACAAACTAAGTAAAAAAATTCGATCAAATGACAAAAAAGTTTACAAAAAACAAAATAAGCAACATAAATTTGACTATTGATTTATTTTTGTCTTTTAAAATTTTTTTGTTTGTTATTAAAAAAAACTATTTTTGGTTTGTCTTAATCAGAAGAACGAAAAAGTATATTAATTTGATTAATAATTGAAAATAAATTACTAAAAGCAAATATAAACTACATAAAATGGTCTATATATCGGACGGCACCAAACGTTCGAAGCGATATCTTTCTATAGGTACCAAAAATATCAAATTGATTCGTAATTAATTTTTAAAAAAATTAATTTTTACTTTTTTTTTCTTTCTACGTTTACTTTTATTTTATACTCTAATCAATGTTTTAAATATATCGTTCTACAATTAGTTAAGTTATCTATTTTATTATAAATAATGAAATTAAAATTTATTTTAGATTAATTATTTAAAATATTAAATTAAATTAATATTTTTATTATATTAAATTATTTATTATTAAATAATATTTTTAAAAAATATATATTTATAATGATAAATTCAAATAAATATATAATATTATACTGATATTAATGCGTATTATACAAATAAAAAAAACAAATAAATTATTGAAACTGAGTGGAAGCACGGATTAGAAATGCAGTAGTAAATAGGCTTATTTATTACTCACATGATATAACCAATTGGGGTCAGTAAGTAACCAGAGATTAGAACCCGAGTCAAATAAAAAACAAGACAGTGGTTAAGAAGCACAACCACAAAACCCATATCAGTCATCAGTACTCATCATCATCATCATCACCGAAATAACTATCTTCCCCCACCTTCTCTCTCTCTCTCTCTCTCTCTCTCTCTCTCTCAACACCTCTTCCTCCATTTCTGTTCATCCATGGATAAAAATCTCTCTACTTTGCGCCAAATTCTAACCTTAAATCTAATCACCTTCTCTTAAGAATTTTCTGTAACTGTTGATGTTTCATCCATGGAAATATCCAGCGCCGCCGCCGCTACCACCACCGCAAGTGTTAAAACCCCAGAAGCTGAAACCGAAGCGCCGACCCACATCCAACCCACAAAACCTTTGTCGTCCTTCACCAACGGAGTACTCAAGCGCCACCACCCTGTTCAGAACCACCACCACCACCACCTGAGTGCTCCGCCACCTGTGGTGGTTACTTACAAGGAATGTCTCAAGAACCACGCGGCCAGCATGGGCGGCCACGCCGTGGACGGCTGCGGCGAGTTCATGCCCTCCCCAACCGCCAACCCCACCGATCCCACTTCGCTAAAATGCGCCGCTTGCGGCTGCCACCGCAACTTCCACCGCCGAGACCCAGACGAACCGATACGACCGTCTACGAACAACGCCCAACACGTCATCGAGTACCAGCCCCACCACCGCCACCATCCGCCGCCTCCCCCACCACCGCGAGGCCACAGCAGCCCAAATTCAGCCTCTCCGCCGCCCATCTCCTCGTCCTATTACCCCTCCGCTCCCCACATGCTCCTCGCCCTCAGCGCCGGCTTGTCGGCCCCACCACCACCCGAAATTAACCCGTCCATGACCACACCCGTTTCCGCCGCAGCTTCAAACCCCAACGGGCGCAAGCGATTCAGAACGAAATTCACGCAGGATCAGAAGGAGAGGATGTACGAATTCGCCGACAGAATTGGGTGGAAGATGCAGAAGAGGGACGAGGAGTTGTTCACGGAGTTCTGCGGCGAAGTCGGTGTGGACAAAGGCGTCTTCAAGGTTTGGATGCACAACAATAAGAACAGTTTGGGGAAGCGAGACGTAATCAAAGAGAACGGTATTGGTATCGGTATTGGTATTGGCGGCGGAACCAGTCTTGAAGACACCGCCATCGACGGCCACTACCGCCACCACGACCACCTTGACACCGCCACCACCACCACCGGCCACCACCTCCACAACAATGATAGTGTTAGTGCTCATGCTATTGCCACGAATGGCAACGGGTCTTCTTCATCTTCTTGATCTTTGATGATGGATCGATCAATAAGTACTATTAGATAGTGTGAGACTAAGAGATCAGAGAGTGAGACTGTTCTTATAATTAGTTGTTCATTTGGCTTTGGATCTTGCTTAGGTTAATTAATTAATGACTAGTGATCACCTTTTTGAGGACAACAATGGTGCCATGCTACTGTTTCATAAGGGGGAATTTTTTTTTTTACTTTGTTAATGTTTTCTTCGTTAATTGTTCCATTACTTTGTCTGTTCTAAAATCTTCTTAATTAATTATGTTTAATTAACATTCAATATTCTTCTTTCTTTGGGTTTGGGATTATGTTTAAGGTTAATTTGCTGGAGAAATCACGAACATTAATGGGTTGGAGCTGACATTTCCCCCTTTTGTTCAGCATATAATTACTTTGTTTGATGTGATCTATGTTCTTGTTCTTTTGTATTTTTAGAAATCAGATTTAGATTCTTAGTATATGTCAATGCATCTTATTCCTTAATTGACTTAACTTTTTAATTCTTTTTTGTATTCCTGGAAATTAACTACTTCCCATTAGGAGGCAGTTTTATGGAGGGCCTCCAATTTGATGGCTATTTTCGTATGTTAATTTTTACCCAAATTATGCAAAGCAATCTTTCATGGGGAATGAAACTTAAGGAGGTGTTTGTTTAAGCTTATTTTTTAATTTTTAATTTATTAATGTATTAAAAAAAGGTTAAGAATATGCAAATATATGTGTTTGTAGATTTTTGTTTGTAGTTTTAAATTTTAAATTAACAAATACATATTACAATCTTATTATTTTAAAATTTAACAAATTTATGTAATTTTTATTTAAATTATAATTTTTAAATTCATAACTTAAATTAGATTAAACACGTTTTATATTAATTTGCATTGGATAAGGTGTAGATGAGATGAGGTTTGGTGATGATCTCCTGATGGGTGTGTGTAAGAAAAAACCCTACCCCTATCCATTAGTTTAATGTGCAAGTTAAGAAAGGTAATTAATGTTTTTTTTTTTTCAGTTTTGTAAAACTGCTAATAATAAATAATATTGATTTTACGTACCTTAAAAGGGAAGAAGTCTTAATTATGAGTGAAAGATGACGGAAGAGAGTGCGGTCTGGGCCATCTCCTCACCTCCTGTGTGAGTAATTATTGACTCTTTCTATCATCATTATAAATTTTCTATCATTATTATTATTTATATTATATTTTCTTTAATTATATAATAAAAATACTTAACATATAATAATATTAATTTATTTTAATTAAATTAAAAATAAAATAATTTATTTAGTGTGTATTACTGTATAATATATATATTTTATTTATTAAAATTATTAAGTAAATAATATCAAGTAATATTAGGAGAGTAACTAATAAAGGGTAATACTAATCATTGCCGATTAATAATTTAATAAAAATAAATTTTTTTTAAATTAATACATTTTTGATGTAAAATTTATTATTTTTATAAATATTAATATATTTTATACAAATATTTATATAATATACACATTTTAATTGGATAGTGATTAACACTTTTCACTGATAAATAATTTTCTGTGCAGGGGTAGGTGTTTAGGGCGTGATGAGGTCACCCATCAGACTCTTTTTGTTGAGGGGTTGCATTCTTCTGTCGTCTGATCCTTAACATTCAACCACCAAAAGTAATAGGTCGGTCCCTTCATCTGGGGAGAGAGAGAGAGAGAGAGTGTGGATAATAGCTGGATACGTGGGACTTGTACAGTAATTTATTTTTTTCTTTTTTTTTTATAAAAAAATTTAATTACACATTTTATAGACAGATCTGACCATATATTAGTATTTTTTATAGGTAAAAATACGTGTTATTTAAATAAAATATAACTTTACAAATAAAAACTAATGGTCTATATTTACTTCTGTGTTTTAAATTTGTAACTATATATTTTTTCATTTTAATTCACTCTATTTGATCCATCACTTTCATGGTACCATCTATTACCTTTACCACAAAAATACATTTAACTGCCCTATTACTATTTTTTTATTTATTTATCAGGGTCATAGCTTGTATTTGGTATGCTTTTTAGTAGATTTTTTTATTTTTAGATTTTTTATAAAAAAATAAATATAAAAATATATAAAAATAACTAATTGATTACAATAAGAAACTAAACAAGTAAATTTTTTAAAAAATTTTTAAATAAAAAATCTTTTAAAAACTACACAAAACAAAAACTTATTTACTATTTTTGTTTATTACTATCTTTAGCAATTCTCTTTGTTTTTTTAAGTTCACTAATTTCTAGTATTAGGCGATCACTTTCTCCTATGAGTGTTCACTAATTCCTATCTTTAATGATTTTTAATCTATGGACTAACTGATTATGGATGGTATTTTTTCCTCTCCTAATTCCGATTCTATTCTGTTTTCGTTCTGTCCTAATTTCGACTCTATTTTATTTTTATTCTGTTTTGTAGAATTTTCTTTGCATCTGATAATAAACAGGGTGGGAATGGTATTTACTTTTTTCGTTTCGTTTTTTTTCGCTCCACTCCTGATTATATAAAATAAATATTTTTAAATATTAATATATGTATAAAATATATATTTTACAAATATAATAAGTTTAAAATATTAAATTTATCTCTATTTTTTTATTTCTTATATTTTGTATATTTAGTTATATTAATTCATTGACTATTAATTTTTATTATTTTATTATTTATAATTTTTATTAATATTATTTTTTTAAATCTTAAAAATCATATCCAAAATATCTCCGTATCCGGCCCGTTCTCCGTTATTTCTCAATATTTTTTTTCGTTCTTCAAATAGGGAACGGAGATTGGGGAATTAATCAACGGTCCCGCCTCGTCCCGTCTCATTGTCATTCTTACAACTGATAGACTGACTGTTTTCACTTTTTGTAAAATAGAATTTTATAAAAATATATATGGGTCCTACATATATTTCAATTTTAATTTTAATTGACAAATAAACAAAAATATTTTCCCCTTAATTATAAATAAAAAATAAAAAATAAAAAAAGTTACTAAACCCGGCTTAAAACACTGAATATACCGGTTTTTAACCATTGGTGTTTTAGCCGTATGAAGAGATCGGTAATTGGCTAGTTAGTGCAGCCAGGGCCTGCTCACACGTGCAAATCCAAATCCAGGGCATTATAGCCTCTCGTCTAGTTAGCGGTCAGTTATGAACAAATCTTCGACAGAAAAAAGAAAAAAGAAATAGCAAAAATATCACTGGCACAAATATAAGGACAAATTCAATAAAACTCATTAATTGTTGATTTAATGAATTAAATTCTTAATTTTATTAATTAAAGCTTATATAATTTAATTTTATAATAGTAGCATTCTCGCGCTAAACGTTGTAAAAAAAATAAATCAAATTAGGTGACACGACAAAATAGTAAGTGTGTGTAACTAGAATGAAGTCTAACAAAAAAAGTTAATTTTTCATTTTCACATGACAATTTTATAACAATTGGATTACCAACAATGTATGTCATATTTTGTAAAATCATTTTTGATTCACACAAGTATAATAGCTTCACACCAACACTTACTATAAAATTATAATGATATTTAAATGTGATTATGTGATGATTTATACAATATAATATTGAAGGAGTCAGTCCAAACACACGTAAATAGAACGTCCCATAATCTAAACACAGGCCCAATAAGTTAAAGACTCGATTGATTGTGAAGTCTGCTACGAAACCCCAATGATCGGCACGACCGACCTTTTAACTTCAGACGATGCAATGATGACAGACACAACTGCTACGAAACCCCAATGATCGGCACGGCCGACCTTTTAACTTCAGACGATACAATGATGACAGACACAACTACGGTGATAGAGTATTTATGACAATGGGACAACCAAGCATGAAACATTAATAACAATGACGTATTTGTACACCTATTAATTACAGTTGAAACGATTCGAAATGACTCAGCAAATTGCCGTCTTAAGAGAAAGGGGCTCAAGGAGACCCCTAAAAGTTAAAGGTATTTCCCATTAAAGCTGAGCCTAGAGGGTGATTGCTTTTTACCCAAATTCATACCGAGACTAGTATAAATATTGAATAAAAAGTAAAAAAGGTACACAAACAATTCCCTGCGTAGAAGTAATCACGCCAAAAAACTCGACATCTTAAGCTTAATTCTTTTCGTCGTCGTATCTTACACCAACGAATTTACCGTACACAAATGTATATTGTTTTAAATTTTTGCACAATTTATGACGTGATAGAAGTTGCAGTCAGTGATAATTTTTCTAATCGGCACCGCAACAGCTAGGCTCTTCATTCTATAGCCTGGAGTGTCGTTCAATGGCAAAGAAAGGGATGGAACAGATAGATTACTAGTTGAAAATTTGGCTTAGGACTTAATTATTTGAGACGATTGAGATACACTTTTAGATAAAAATCTATCATGTAATTAAATTGTAGTTACAATAATATAATTTTTTTTGATGAGATTTGAAGATTATAAGTTTGGATAAGCATAATTAGTATTCAGAGCCGAAGGCGTAGGTTAACATAAGGCAACTGCTTAGGACACCCGAGATTTATTCAAAAAATGGAGTTCCCTCATTGATAAAATCTTTATAGAAGTTTTAATTTTTTTTTAAAAAAAAACTAAGCCTCAATTAATTAAAGAGCCTCTAAATTACTTTGATTTTAACTTTATCAAAATTTCTTAAGTTAAATCCTATAATACCATACTTAAAATAAAGCTATTTTTTGATTAGTAGGTAGTCCAATTTGGGTTTAATGCATAAAAAAATACTCAAAAAAATATAAAAAAATCAGTAAAAGTACTAAATTATTTAAACATATTTGATGGTTCTTTCCCAAATTTATGAATTGTATTTAGACTATTTGAAAATGAAATGTGACAAGAATAATTTTTAAGTAATAATTGATTAAGCTATTTTAATTATTTTTAGCATTTATAACTTTAAATTATTCCGGTGATTCATTTAAATTATAATCCTTGTCTTCAAATATAAAATAGTTATTTAGTTATGAAATGGTTAAATTTTTTCATTTTTCTTTTGACCAAATAAAAATTTTGAAAAAAGAAATCTATGCTTCAAAACAAATGTTACCAAATATGTTCAAAACTTGCATTTTCCACAAATAAAAATTTTAAAAACTAAAAGACAAAAAGAAAACATCTTAACAAATTAAGTTTCCTTGAATTCATGCAGTAATTTCTTCATAAAGTTGAATACATTTAAAAAAAAATCATCTATAAATATTCACAAGGACCCCATTTTAGAAGCCACCTTATAGCTCCTATAAAGTTAGGACTAACCCTATATTAGTGGTGTTTAGGATTGTTGAAATTAGTAATTTATAGATTGTCACTTGTAATAATAGTTATGAGTATTTGGTAAAAATTATAACTTATAGTTAACATAAAAAAAAATAATTATAAATTATAGTAGAAGTTATGAATATTTATAACTAAAATTAGCAAGAAAAAATTAAAAGTGACTAGTAATAGATTTGCTAAACACTTGTAGTATTGAACTCAATTAATAAAGGTAGAACCTAATTAGATTTTTTTTCTTTTGTTTTCGTAATAATAATATAGACATATTCTAAAATTATTGGGTGTGCAAGTTGATAGAGTGAGATTTTTTGTGAAGGTGGAATGATTTGTGATTTTTTTTTCCTAATATTAAATTTCGTTTTATGCAAATGTAAGCAAAATTAGCAAATCAGGTAAAAATTATATCATTATAATTGTTTGCGATTATTCCGAGCTTGTTTGCATCACAGTACGGTGGTTGCACCCGCATCTTTAAATTACAATTAAATGGCGCAATTTGCTTGGAGGAGGAGGTTTGCAGGTACCGGGCGGTACCACAAACAATGGATGGAATTGGTTGTAACGTTTGGTGCAAGCCACACCTGAGTCCACCTGACACACAACATGTGATGCGAGTAATCGAAAAGAATTCAATTCTCGTAGACACGGGACCAGCCTTGTCAAAAAATGCATCACCACCCATCAGCTGAGCCGGGTCCGCTAGCCTCGTCTCGTCTCGTCTGTGCGACTCTTTCTCATTCCCAAGCGAGCGTTGTACCGAACCTTCGCTTCGTAAGGGTCTCTGTGGTCCCGCGTCGACCAATCGGAATGGGGCGCCATGTGACGGTAGCCAACCTGTTTGTAGAAATGCCTGAATCGGGCGCAAAGTTATATATCTCGTAAGCTAGTTTTAATTGAGAAGCCAATCATGGGTTCGGCAGGTTCGTTTGTTTTGGTTTGTTTTGTTGGTTGGGTGTTATTCCATATCAATTGGCAAACTAGGGTAGGACTCCCATGAATGTTGGCAAATTGTACATTTTGTTGGTGTACTTCTAATTAATTCCCTTCACAATTATGCGCTTGATTTCCACAATTATGTCCGTGGTAGATCAGGCCTTTAATTTTGGTTCCCCACCTAAGTTCATCGTCTTCTCTCTTTTCTGCACCAACTTTTGTCATGCATAGTTCTCAATGCTTAGAGAGGAGATAAAATGAATATGAGAGGAATTAAGATAATCTTTATTGGGGATGGTGAATTAGTCCAGGTGCGTATAAATTGGTTTGGATACCTTGAAATATTTAAAAAAAAAACTATGCTAAAATGAGTAGTTGAAATTAAATTTTGGCAATGTAACCTGGTAAATTTTTATATTGAAGCAATGCTGCTCTAGTGATATAAATGTTGTTTCTTTTATTTTCTCACACAAAATATCAAATAAACACACTATATGTTGGTCACATTTTGAGAGATATACGGAAAATTATTAGATACTTCTGGTACCATACAAGCGATGCCACACGGTAACATATAAATGATCGCAACTCATATTATGTGGGTCACTTTTTTTTTCTTAATCACTAGACAAAAATGATTATTATGTTTTTATCGTCAAATTTCTCGCCACGAATCGTCCGAGTTCACCAAATAATTACTTGAGATGTACAAACAAATCTTACAGAATTTTGTCATTTTTTAAATCCCGAGTCTTGGTAATTAGCTGCTGTTATAGCTAGTTATTGGAGAGCTCATTCTTCAGCTTCATGTCAAATTTTCGCAATAACTAGGGCATCTGGGCTGTCTTGGGGATAAAGTTTGATATTGGACGGGGATATGTGGTGATCAATTTATTTTAACAAATTAATTTATTATTTAGTTTAGCATGGTCGCAATGTATTAAATATAAAATTCACGTCGAACTCATTATATCAATATTTGTAATTATATCACAATATTTGATAAGTTAATTTAGTAGAATAAGAGAGTAGCTCTTCCTTCATTGAAAGATCAAAGCAACCCCATGAGGGTTTCTGGTAGGATATCTTCTCACCTCGTACTCTTCCCCTTAATACAAGTAGTTAAGAGCGAGACATTAAATAGGGACTGAATTGGTGTTTACTCTTTGTTCAAGCATTTTTTTTGTTTGCATATTAATATATTGTCAAGCGAACTAAAACGAGTGTGCTATGTATTGTAGAAATCAAGCTTACGTCAAATGCATAATCGAACAAGCTTAAGCTTAAGCTCGACTTATTAAATCTTAATCAAGCACTGAGCTCGATTCGAAGCTTGAATCAGATGTAAAATCACTTCTATATACACATATAATACATTGCACATTATTATTCACATTGCCAATTGTGTTGAATGCTGCCGGTAGCGTGTCTCAATACTCGTAGCTTGCACTTCCTGAAGTTAATAGTGACTGTTAGAATATTAGATTAATTAGATTGATTTTATTCTGATTTGATTTTCTTTATTGTTTATCTCTATTCGCCTATAAATAGGTCATATATTTTACAGTTTCAATAGACAGAAAATATACAGTTATTTTCTCTTCTCAATTTTTTAATGGTATCAGAGCTACGTTCTTGTAGCCTGTAGTATTTTTTTCGGCGTCGTCGCGGTGATGGGGCACCACCGGCCACATCATCGTGACGACACAGGGTGTCGCCATCCCTGCCCTCTCACCGCCCAGTTGCGGCACCACCAGCCATCTTCACCGCCTTCGCGTCGCCCCCGCTTGCCATCGTCGCCTGCTGTCGCTACCTGAAGCTCCGCTACCAAGGCCGAAACCCTCGCGCCACGACGCCACCACCAAACGCACACTAGCGCTGCAGCCCACACCGTCGCCGCAGCTGCCGTCGCGCGGCTCGCGTCGGCTGAGATCTGAGGTGTCCGCCGTCGTGTAACTCGCGTCACCGCTGCTGCCATCGCGTGACCTGCGTCACCGTCGCCGGAGGGATCTTCTTCTTCTAGATCGTTCCAGCAGAACCTCTAGCACTGCAGCCCACAGCCCACAGCGACGGCGCTGCTGGATCTCATAGTCGCCGCCCTCGCCGCCGCTGCTGCACACTCGCCGGCGCCGCTGGATCTCATAGTCGCCGCCCTTGCCTTCTTCTCCTATTTCGTTCTAGCAGAACCTCTAGCGCTGCAGTCCACATGCGAGCACAGCCTCAGTCCCTGATCTGATTCCCTCGTAGCGCCAGAGCTTCCAGTCCTGCGCCTGACACCCTCGCGAGCAATAGTTCACCGTCCCATACGCCGAGCAGCTCCGAAACTCGTTCCGTCGGCTCTCCGGCTAGCCACATCCGCCATGCGAGCACAACCTCAGCCCCTGATCTGATTCCCTCGTACCGAACCCTCCGTCAGGAACCGGTTTTCCGGATGCACAACCTCAACCCCTGATCTGTCGTCTCCCTCGTCGACCAGATCTGAGGTTCCAGAGCTGCGCCGTCACGGGTGTGAACCGGGTTTGTGGGGCTTCTGTTCTTCTACATCGGCTTGCTCCGGTGCAATCCCGTTTCACGAAAGATATGCTGTGGATTGACAATCGGATGGTCGGAGACGACCGAAGCACACGAGGACGGCTTCAACCAGACCTACCAGATCCGGCCTCCCACAGCGCCGCTGTCGCCACAGTCGCCGCCATCGTCTGTCGTCTCCCTCGTCGACCAAATCTGAGGTTTCAAAGCCGCGCCGTCACGGCACCACCGGCCACATCACTGCGACGACACAGGGTGTCGCGGCCATCGACGGTGGTCTCCACTAATCGCTGAAGTCCCATTGACGGTGGTCTCCACTAATCGCTGAAGTCGTCATAGTCGCCGCTGAAGTAGCCACCGCCGCACCAGGTCGTTGCCCCTGCCCTCTCACGTCACGTCGCATCAGGCCGTCAGCGACACCATCGCGGGACACGCCACCGCCAGCTTGCTCCCTAAAACGGTGGCGGTCATTCCATCATCTTCTACCCCGCCGCCGCACAGTGCTCCGCTGTCCACCGCCTTTATCACTTGTCGGTGCCTACGGTTCCTTCTCGATTCTTGACCACGCTTTTCGCGAGTACCGGCTTAATGGATTATAGTCGTGGCTCACAGGGAAGAAGTCCGGCGGAGTTCGGCGAAATCTGGTCGAGTAGTCCGGCGAGGTCTGGTCGAGGA
>JAOTRH010000001.1:24620488-24636539 GCA_034768845.1 Heliamphora exappendiculata
ACCTGATTATCCTTCCTGCTCGGACTATAATGTTTTTATTCTGAAGAAATGGTTGAAAGGAGCAATTTATTTTCCTGTTGCCACACAGGAAGATGATGTCATTGGGATCTTGGCCACTGACAACATTGCAGACTTGAAGCCTCTTGGAGACAGGATACTTGTGGAGGTGAGCTGTCGCGCGAGCAATGCATGAGCAAGCTGACCTCTGCAGTTTGCTGCGACCATATTGTGGGGCTTCTGCTGAGCAGACACTGCGTGCCTGCCTCATAGCAGCCTCTGTTGAGGTTGATCTAGCCTTTCCCTCAGCGTGTCGCATCTCTCATCACCAGAGCTGCGGCGCAGGTTGACGAGGCCAAGGACGAGCTGAAGGAGATCGTGGATTTCCCTGAAAACGAGATCTACGCTACTCTCAAGGAGTGTAACATGGACCCCGACGAGGCCGCGTACAGACTCCTGAACCAAGGTGAAGGGTTTTGGGGATTGAAAGTGGTTTTGGAATGTGATTTTGGAGGATATGGTGGTTTTGAGGATGGTTTTGTGGTTGTGACAGTGGTTTCGTTAAAATTTTAACGGTTGTGTGTATTTGGTGTTAAAATTAAATCTGATGGGAAGTTAGTGTCATTTTTGAAACCACATAGGAGGTTTCTGTTTTTATCAGAAATCTCAGGAGATGTTAGTGTAATTTACCCCCAAAAAAATATAGCTTTTCAGCCATATTATTTGGTATTTTAAAAAAGTTAACTAGCTTATTTTTACTTCTTTTTTAAGAAAAAAAAAATCTTATTCATACCCCCAAACACAACCTTTTGGAATTAAATAACAATAATACACTCAATTAAAAAGTCAACTATGCTCGCACAAAAAGAAAATAAAAAATATGATTTCCTTTTTGTTTGATAGAAAATAATATTTTAACAATTTAATCACCCACGTCCATGAATCATAAGCAACAAGAAGTAAACACGATACGCAGATTTTTTACGTAAAAAAAACCCAACATAGGTAAAAAATCACGGAACTATCAAATCCAGCAAACAAGTACTATAGCACGAACAATTACAATACAACTTATAAACTCTTTAATCGAATCCTCAATCTTCTAGTGCTAAGCTCGTATGCCGAATGCTCATTCACCGTTCTCCTCTTAATTCCAGCTGCAACAAATCCTCAAAAATAGTTTCTCCGACAGAATCTTCCGGCAGAACTTAGAACTCCATCCAAAATTTCACTCGAACGATCTTCGATATTTTGAGCCACAAAACACACTTCTGAATATTCATGGGATCTTTGAATAATTGAGTATCAAAAGTATTTTCGTGACTAGTTGATAACCTATAAATAAATCACTCTCAAACCTAGGCTTGCAGAGTTTCAATCTAATTAAAACTGCCTATGGTCCACTCGAGCGGTCCTTTGAGCGCTCGAGCGGTCAGGTGGCCGAATCCTTTTGTCTCATCTTGTTTTAGTTGCTTGTACCACTGGCATATACAGTTTATACCACGAACTCAACTTGAATTGGGACTATCTTATCATATCAAAACAAAGATAGCTATAAACTAGATCCTAAAAAGATTCTAGCTTAACACAACCTCTTACAAAACCTCTCAAAATCCAATTAATAGTTGTAACCTTACTAAATTACCTTGAATTGCCACAAATAAAACATAGAAATTAATTGCATAAATTACAATTAATTTTTTTACCGAAGTAGTGTTAGTATCTTAAACAGCACGCACTATAATTTAAAAACAAAAAGTAATGACATATTAGACATAAAAATAGAAAGCAAAAAATTACTATAAAAAATTTATCTCAAACAATATGGCTTTTTTTCTTTTTTTCTTTATAAAAAATAAAAACTTCTGAAAGCCAATTTTTTTAGATATCACAAACATGAGATATATATAGCTGAATTTGGATTCCTGAGCTGTTGCTTGTGGTGACATGGTGAGGAATTTCCTTCTTGGCATCTATAATTACACGATTCTGATGGTTTGGTTTCCTTTGTCATTTAATATAATTTGTTATTTGCATTGATTAGGAGTTAATATGTTTCCAATTCTGAATAGGATTCATCAGTTAACAACTTCATAAAAAGGGCTGGTATTGAAGGGATTTTGTAACAAATAATTAAACATTATTGAAAAGAATCTAATAATCAATGCTTTTTTTCATTTTAAAATTTTAGAGCATCATGCCAGTTTACTTATACTTCAACTATTTTTTCTTTAGTAATGTATGTGCAAGTTTTACTGTAAAAGTAGTGTGTAGTGTCATAATGTCACTCTCTTGTGAGAAAATTGAAGCTTGAATATGGGGATTGTCGGATCTGGCTCTGAGAATAAAGCTCTGGCCGATACTTAAAAAAGGCCTAAAGTAATTGAGAAAAGGGAGCTTGATCCTTTGTAAGGTAAAATAACCATCTCTCTCTCTCTCTCTCTCTCTCTCAATCTTAATCTTAATCTTGTGCTTGGTCTAGGTTGAGCTAGCAATATGTAATTTGTCTTAATAAGAAAGAAAAAAGCTTTTCTTGGGAAAAAGAAAAGAATAGAAAAATCTTCACTGATTTTGTAAAAGACTAGTTATAGCATGTATCTAAAAACGCTCAATTTTCTAATTTAGTAATTTAAGAGTAAAATATAAAATAATATCAATAAGTAAATAGTTAATCGCCTAAATTTAAGGCACTCAACTAAAAGAATGATTTTATTAGATTAGTATAAGGAAAAATAATATCAATGCATATTTTTTTACTTTTGAAACATTGAAGAAAATGAGAGAAAAGAAAAAACAAATGAAAATGCCAGAATTGTCTCATTTCAAATGTTGAAGTTTTGACACCTATATAAATATTACACTAAATTATTCTATTTTGTTATATAAAATGGACATTTGGACTCAAGGAGATTCATTGAATTTAGGTTGAAAACAACTTCATGTTTTATTCAAGTGATGGGCCCTGTAACAAGAAGATTGATTAAGAAAGCTGGTGAAAATTGAAAATTCTCTGATTCAACCACTAAAAAATTAGTGATCTTTGACAAAATTATTTTATATAATTTTTTAATCAAACCAATTAAAAAATTATTCTTTTTATATTTTTAATCAATCTATGTTGTGGAATGCGAGAAGTAAAGAATTAAACATCCAAACTCAACACACGAGATTTTTTACGTGGAAAACCCAACTTGGTTAAAAAACTACGGGACTATCAAGTCCAGGTAAATCAAGCACTAACCAATTGAACAGTTACAAGATACCTACTTACAGACTTTGATGGAATCCTCAATCCAAACTCCTTAAACTTATCTTGTCGAGTCCACGTACACCGTTCCCCGTTTGATCACCGCAGCAACGAATCCTCGAAACTTCACACGTATTAAATCCTCAATACTATCACACAGGCAGAATCCTCTGTCGGTAAACTTAGAATGCCTTCTAAGTTGAGCACGAACAATCTCAGAATTTTTGGAACTTGAAAGAACTTCTGATCTGCTTTAGAATATTTTATTATTGAATTGCCGAAGTTGTCTTTCGTGGCTGGCCTATAGCCCTATTTATAGGCTTGAACACCAGGCAATTAGAGTTTCAATCGAATTAATTCTACCCGGGGTCCACTCGAGCGCACTTGGGACCGCTCGAGCGGTCATGTGCCAGAATGTATTTCTTTTGCGGCGAATCCTGCATTGGCTGCTTGTACTCTTGGCTTGTGGAGTTGTTTTTCAGTCTCCCAGCTTGAACAATATTCTGATTAAAGTCTTCTAATATAATACAAACTCATGATTTCAAATCAAATTAGGATAATCTCTAAGAGACCTAAACAAATCAGAACTCCTAAAAATAGCCAACCACAAGACTTCTAAACATATTAGAAATTTTAATTACATTAGGATTTTTACACGAATAATATAACCTGAATTGTCATAATAAATATAAAAATTAAAATTAAATTAATTTCCTAACAATTTCCCCCTTGGCAATTCCAGGTAAACACAAAACTCCTAATTACACAAGGCACATCTTCAAACTGTAATCTCCCAAGAGAACTCTTCAAGCAATCCTAATTTTTTTATTAATTCTTCATCTCCTAAACAAACAAAAATAAAACCATATCTCCAAACAAGATCAAGTAAATAGAAATCATTAGAAAATTAGTCCAAAATTAATTCCAAAAAAAATAGAGACCCTAGAGACCCATCCCTAATCAAAATCAACTTCCAAAAACAAGAGTCTCATCCCAAACCAAACATATATCCCCCTTTTTGTGTAAGATCTGAAAGTGCCGCTTAGAACCCAAAACAAAAATCTAAAGAAGTAATCATATGAAACTGTTTTTATTGAAACACAATGTTTATAAACTCTCCCATTTTATTTTAATAAAATAAATTAAATCCTTTTGACATTCAAATAAAAAAAATGAATCATTCAATGAAGATCAAAATTTATTGAATTTTCAAAATAAAAACGAACTTAAGTTTTAAAGTCATGAGGAAATAAACAAAACTTAGGTGAGAGTCTACTCGATTTTTTCTTCAAATTCCAGATTCAATCCTTAAGAGCGATTGATGTTTCATAAAACACATTTGAATATTTTTAAAATTTTCACACTTTTGAAGATAAACCGGATAAATTTCCAATGTATATCTGTTGAAGAAAGATGGAAGCTCCCCCTCAAAAAGAATTGTAAAAAAATGTTTATGCTTTTATTTGGCGGTTGTCACACTAATACGAACGAAAAGACACGGTTCGCATAGGTAGCCATTTCTTTAAGCATGTTCATACATCAGCATAAGTGGCGGCTTTCACACTAAAATAAACTAGAAAGCAAGGTTCATATAGGTAGCCATTTCCACGTGCATGTCAAAAAAAATAGCATAAAACAGCGACTTTCACACTATAACAAACGAAAATGCAAGGTTCGTATAGGTAGCCATTTCTGTAAACATTTTATAGCACAAACAGTTCTTAATGAAATGGGGCCAGATGATAGATAAACAGATGGGGTGGTTGTAGACATCAACATCAACATAGGGATCCTACCACCATGGTCAATCAAAATGTGTTCTTTAAAAAAATATTAAAAAAGGTTACAATGAAAAATCTGAACACAAGTTCGGATGCCTTTTATTTGAAGAAATAATCAAGTCGTCTCAAAATTATGAATTATTTAACTTCTTATCAACTAAAACCAATAAGTCAATTTTTCATTTTAACTTATTTTATAAAAATTAATCTACTTTGAATTAATCGAGTTTTTCAGATTTTGATAGTCAAAAGAATTATCACAAAAAATATTTACATGTAAAAATACAATTTCTTTTTTTTAAGAGAGAAATAAACAATATTTCAACACATATGTTCCAGTTGGAGTGCTTCTGAAGGTTTTGTCAACAAGTCGATTTTTTAGAGCACTCTGAACTACATTCCCAATCAAATCTGACGTTCTAACCCATACAGATCGAATTTTAGACAAAGAGGTCATGGGGTTGCTGGATTTCTGGCCAAAAATAACTTTCTGCCGGTTGACTACTCGAGCGTACAGTGAGACCGCTCGAGCGCGCGAATGCCAGTGAGCTTTTCCATCTCTTTGCAGATTGGGCATTCGAGCGCGCAGTGGATCCGCTCGAGCGCTCACCTGGCCGAGAGTTTTTTCATTCAGCCTTCTGCATCGGAGTTTAATATGTCCCAATATACCACAATGATAACAAATATGGACAAATTTTGTATTTGACTTTAGTGAAGATTTTTGAAAAAAACTTTCCGAAGTTTGACCCTTAAATTGAATAGAATTATTTGGAACATTCACAGCTTTTACAAATTTGATTTTACCTGAGTCTTTTGGGACATAAGATTTGTGAACATACCCAAGTCCTGTTCGATCTGACGCCCCTTTTTGCAAACTTAAAATTTCTTCTAAGATTAGAGAATCTGTATTCAATTTCTTAAGTGTAGCATTAGAAGTATCGAGATCTTTTTGCAAATTTAAAACTCTCGACTCAAGTAACCTTTTTGACTCAATATTTTCATGCAAATTTTTTTCAAGATTGACAATAGTGTTTTTAAAAATTTTGCCTAATTCAATTAAGTCATCTCTTTCTTTTTCAGCAGCATTCAATTTTTTTGTTAAAACGACTTTATGAGTTTTTAATTGACTAACTTCAGATAAATTTTCAAATAATTCATATTTCAAATTTTCTATTTCCTTTTCAAAAAATTTTATCTTTGTAGTCAATTTCAAATTCATTTTAGTCAATTTATAACTTTCATCATAAAATTTTTCATATACATGCTGAAGAGATTGACCATTTTCCTATTCACAATCAGATTTATCATTATTATCGATTAACTTAATTTTTGAACTTTCACAGACAGACTTAGGACTAGAGCATGCATGATCAATAGAATTTAATGAAGCCGTAAAAACAACAAAATTACAATCATCATTATCAGCTTCATCATTATCAGAATTATTTTAAGAGGAACTGTCATTCCATATGACTTTAAGAGCTTTACCTTTTTTCTTTTTTTTTGTTGGACATTCATTCGCCACATGGCCATAACTTTGACATTCAAAACACTGTATGCCTCGGGATTGATTTTTGAACTTTTTATTATCATTCTTAGAATTAATTTTGAGTTTATCTTCCCCTTTATTTTCCTGATTGAGATTGCTGTAAATTTTTTTTAAAAGCCTTTTTAAATTTTTTGACAAAATATTTCATAATCTCAGCATCAATCTCATCATCTTCCTTAGCCTCGTTAATGTCATCCTAAATCATTTTTAAAGTCATATTTTTAAATTTTTTAGTTTGACATAGACTAACTTCATAGGTTTGAAGATTTTCAACCAACTGTTCCACTAGCAACGTATCAAAATCTTTGTTTTCTTCAATAGCGGTAACTTTTGGTTGGAATCTCTCGGGAAGTGATCTCAAAATTTTTCAAACAATGCGGGATTCTGGGATTTTTTCGTCAAGAATAAAATTAGAATTGACTATGTCACTCAATTTGACATAAAAATCATCAAATGTCACATTATCTTCCATTCTTAAAGTTTCAAAACTAGTAGTGAGCCTTTGAAATTTTAAAAATTTTACAGTTGTAATACTTTAATAAGTGACTTCAAAGATATCCCACACTTCTTTAGCAATTTCACACGTACAAATTCGTCGAAATTCTTCCGGTGTGACACCACTAAAGATGGCATTGATAGCCTTGCTATTCCAGTCTATATTTTCAACAAAAAAATTTATCCCACTGTTCGGTTGGTTTTAAAATAAAATCATCCACAGACTTGGCAGTATGTCGGGTATAGCCAGTAACCACTGAAATTCAAACTCTTTCATCGATGGATTTGAAAAATGCCCGCATCCAAGCTTTCCAATAAGGGTAGTTCCTTCCAACTAACATGGGTGGTCTAATGGTTGAGTTTCCTTCTCTTGAAAATTCCATGATCAAGATTGATTAGGACCGTTTTTCTAAAAAAACTTTTATTTTTTTAAAAAATATTTTTAATCAAAAAAAATTATAACCCTTCTTTTTTTTAAATAAAAAATTATAATTATTTTTGAAAAAAAATAAACCTACTCTGATACCAATTGACAAAATTGTTTTATATAATTTTTTAATCAAACCAATTAAAAATTATTCTTTTTATATTTTTAATCAATCTATGTCGTGGAATACGAGAAGTAAAGAATTAAACATTCAAACTAAACAGACGAGATTTTTTACGTGAAAAACCCAATTTGGATAAAAAACCACGGCACTACCAAATCCAGGTAAATCAAGCACTAACCAATTGAATAGTTACAAGATACCGAGTTACAAGATACCCACTTATAGACTTTGTTCAAATTCTCAATCCAAACTCATTAAACTTATCTTGTCGAATTCACGTGCACCGTTCCTCGCTTGATCATCGCAGCAACAAATCCTCGAAACTTCACACGTATTGAATCATCAATAGTATCACACCAGCAGAATCCTCCGCCGGTAAACTTAGAACGCCTTCTAAGTTGAACACGAACAATCTCAGAATTTTAGAACTTGAAAGAACTTCTGATCTGCTTTAGAATATCTGATTATTGAATTGCCGAAGTTGTCTTTCGTGGCTGGCTTATAGTCCTATTTATAGGCTTGAACACCAGACAATTAGAGTTTCAATCGAATTAATTTTGCCCGGGGTCTGCTTGAGCGCACTTGTGACCGCTCGGGCGGTCATGTGCCAGAATGTACTTCTGTCGCGACGAATCCAGCATTGGCTGCTTGTACTCTTGGCTTGTGCAGTTGTACTTCAGTCTCCCAGATTGAACAATATTCTGATTAAGGTCTTCTAATATAATACAAACTCATGATTCCAAATCAAATTATGATAATCATTAAGAGACCTAAACAAATCAAAATTCCTAAAAATAGCCAACCACAATACTTCTAAACATATTAGGAGTTTTACACGAATAATATAACTTGAATTGCCATAATAAATATAGAAATTAAAATCAAATTAATTTCCTAACCATCTTGAACTGTATTTTGTATAGATTGTTGTATAGTTTGCAGCACAGAAAATTTAGTAGACTAATTTTGTTAGATAATTTACTAGTCATTGATTCAGGAATTTGTGTAAAAACATGTTTGTTAGTTAATCAAAATCACTAGACTAATTTTTGCAAGAACAAGTCCAAATTAGTGGCCTATATATATGCTGCTTTAAAGACCTAAAAAAAAAAAACTTTTTCTTTTCTTGTTGCATGAGATGGTGAAAGAAATGTACTTGTCATCAGCCCAAATCAGTTTTCAACAAGGTATATGGTCCAGTCTTGCATTCAATATATATCATGTGTTGTTTGGAGTGTGAGTGTGACAGTACTTCTTTTATGTGTGTTTTATTCATGTGTTGTGTCTTGGATAGCAAACAATTCAAGCTCCCATATATAAGACTTTTATAACCCTTTGATTATAACTGGTAGCTTTATGAGGATTGAAGAGAAGGAAAATAAATAAATATTTTAATAATTCAACCACCAGAAAGCCTTTTGGGTATTTTTCTTATTGATATGGGGACCTTTAATTCAATTTTATTGACATCAATTAAAAATAATTACTACTTTGTCACTTAACAACTTGTACTACAACATAACATAAGTAACGATGACATAGCAATACGGATAGAATAATGTAGAAAGTTAGGATGGAGAATTAGGATAGAAGATCCAATGCTGTTTTTTATTTTTTTGGTTTTCAGATTTTTTTTTCTTTTCTCTTTTTTTTTTTTCTCTTTTTCTATAGGAAGTGGTAAGGCTCAAACGCTAAGTCAAATAATTTTGTTAGGCTTGGCTTGGTGATGTAATTTTCTCTTTTTTTGTGTCCCAAAACAATTGTCAAAATAATTTTTAAAATTGCATCTGTCTTTTTCCTACCCAATCTAGCAACAAAGAAGAAGGCAAAGTTGGATCTTGCATAGACAAATTAGCATAAATTAAGTATGAATATGGATCAAGTAATGTATAGACTATAAAAGGGTTAATTTCATTTACACGTTTTCACAAAAGAGTGAGATTTCTCTCCTATCCACTTATGGACACTTGAAAGGTTCAGCTGAAGCATTTTCGCATCTAAAATAAATATATTTTGATCATATGATATGTTTATTTTATTATTCTTAATTTATATTATTATTATAAAAAATTAAATTAATCGAATATCGTTAACGATTTTAACAAATTATATTTGTATTAATAAAAATAAGTTTTGATGTCTATTTTATTATTTATTTTATTAACACAAATATGATTTGTTTTAGTAGTTAATGATATCCGATTAATTTAATTTAATTTTTTTACAGTAATAATATATAAATTAAAAATAATAAAATAAATAGTTTAGATAATTGAAATATATTTATTTTAAGCGCAAAAAACTTTAACTAGACTTCTCTTGTCCATAAGTGGACTCGAGAGAAGCCTAACCCTTTCACAAAACGTACACAATATGATTAATATTTATCATAGCAACTAATGAGAATTCAATACCAAGACCTTTGTAATTTAATGATATCTCTCCAACTTTTTATCATAAAGGTTGCGAATTTAAATCTTATGGTAGATAGTTAGTAATGATCCTCTTTTCTTTTTCCATAAACTAGAAAAGTATAGGTTCTAAATATAATTTTTTTTAAAAAGAAAAAAAAAACTAAACAAAATTTCATATATTGTGTGTTTGTACCAAACATACTCCCATTTACTCTGAATATCAATCAGTTTTAACAACTATTAGATTTACATGAATGGAGTGCCACTCTACTTGACGCCAATACAAAAGGATGCCGCTAAAAAGAATAAAATGCTATTTTACTCTGCTAGATGTGTTGCATAGCATATAACAAGGGAGTTATATTAAATTTTACATGAATGGAGATCAACTCGAGTGAAAATAAATGTATTTATTTATAAATATCTAGCATTTTAAATAGAAAATGCGGATGGTGGCATGAAAAATTTGTCAATAAACCCAATAGATGTAAGAAAATTTTATCAAGTGTTGTGGTTAATTCAAGTGGCATGAAGTCCAAAAACTTATACTTATTTTTCAAAACTCAAATCCTGGGATTCCTAGTCCCTGCTTACCTATCCAAAAATTAAAAAATTCTTATTTGGGAATAGGTGTAATATACTTCTAGAATATGTACAAGTAATTACAATTTTGTCTTACTTTCACTTATTTTGTTTTTAGAATAAATAAGAATTTGTCTTGTTTTGACTTTTTTTTTCCCCAAAATTTTCAATCTTGGTAAAAAATTTACTTTTATTGATTTGTCTTAATGGGAATAATCAAAAAATAAAAAATAATCAGAATTTAAATTCACTAAATATAAAAATAAATAATATATGATAAGACAATAAATTATTAGCATATACCGGGGCTGTTGTTAGCATATCTTTTTCATTAAGAAAAAAAAAACAATAAATAGAAACGGAGAAAAAATGCAAATGAGAAATAGTCATCTCTCTGTTTTGGAGAGAGGTCGGTGTGACCGTGTGACATAGTTTTGGCGGGTATGAAAATTGGAGGGCCGACTTCTCTCAAATAGAATCTAGAAGGAAGAAAAAAAAACTTTTTAAATTAATTTTTTTGAAGTTAGTTATTTAGATAAAAAATTGATTTTTTTAATTTTTTTTTATTCAAAATGAATAATTTTACCGTTCTATATATGTGATATTAACAATTATATATAGTTGGTAATTGTAATAAATAAGTGATAGTAGTATGTAAAAAGTATTATTGTATTTTAAAAATAGTGAGAGTTTAAATAAAATATTTTTAAGCATTTGTGTTTTAATTTGATTTTTTAATTTTTTAATTTTTTTTAATTTTTTGTCAAATAAACAACTTTAACTTATTGACATTTTTAGTTAAAAAATAAAAAATCAAGATTGTCAATCAGAACCTAAATATATTGTTATTGTTTTCCACGTAACAACAAGGGTGGGTTAAGATTATTCCATACAAAGTATTTTTTAATAGATAATTGAATGAGAATATATGTAGATAATATCACATCCTATTTTGAGAATACCAATTAATTATTTTTTTAATATAAAATCATGTTTATAGAGAACAACAGCTGCCTCCGAATATAAAATCACTCTTTAAACTTTCAAAAATATAAGATGCATCTGTTATTGGAACACCATCATCATGCTAAGATGAGGACCCACTGAATAAGTTCTCCTAAATTTATACAATGGAATGTTTCTGTTAATTTATATCTTTTAGTTTTTTATTATTAATTTTAATTATAAATTATAATTTTTTTTAAATATTCATAATTTTTGTTACAAATTATAATTATTTTTTTTCTATTTTAATTATAATTTATAATTTATATTAAATTCTTACAATTTTTATTAAAAGGTATAATTTTTTAAACTATTAATTCGAGCCATCACAAACAACACCAAGGTTGGACCCATTTTTTCAGTTATTCCCAACTAGCCCTGCCACAAAATTCTTAGAGTCAATTATATCAAACTGACCTAAACTTTCAATATATTCTGCGCACAACAAAGACGTAAACTTTCAATTTTACCTCATTTCCATCACCCCTCTCAAGAACAGTGCGAAGAATAAACATCCAAAACGGACCCATCGCCTGATAGATCCTTCAAGCCCTATAGAGATATATGCACACACTTGTAACAAACCTCAGAATTCCAAGGCTCTAAGCAACCGAAAGATTAGCTCAAACCCTAGTTGCTAGCAGGTAACTGTCTCCCCTTAAATCTTGATTCGAAATTAGGTCAGATTTCACCCTCTTCCCCAATTAAAAAAAGAAAAAAAAAGCTTGGGCGAAATTCTGTGGATTTTTTTTTTTACGGGATTTTCGTTTTTGTTTACAGGTGCAAGGTCCATTCTTCTCTGAAAAATTCAAAAGAGCTATCTACGACTTACGAGTTCTCTCGAGTGCTCTGTCTC
Source organism: Heliamphora exappendiculata (assembly GCA_034768845.1). NCBI lineage: Eukaryota > Viridiplantae > Streptophyta > Magnoliopsida > Ericales > Sarraceniaceae > Heliamphora > Heliamphora exappendiculata. Next base: position 24,632,966 of record JAOTRH010000001.1, read on the forward strand.
TGTTTCCTCTGTTTTTTCTTGCTTCAGACAGAATTTACAGGAAGGTTAAATTGATGGGTGCGTGAAAGTTTATTGTGCGGAGTTCCCATTTTGGTTTTTGTAATATGGGTTCTACGACACAGTTTCTGTACCAGAAATTGGTTCTCTTGGTCGGAATTTTCTGGTTCTCTGTCTCCCCCTACATTCTTCCTCTGTTCGGTTTCTTCCGGAGATACCTGTTCAGGTACGAAACCTTTCACACCTTCAAAATTACTATGAAAATGGAAAGAAAAAAAAAGGATATTAGTTCTTCTCTATTTTATGATTAATTATCTTGATTTCTTTCTTTTATCACAGATTCAATAGAAATGACAGGTTTTCTCAAGAGAATAGTAAAATATCTTCGAATCCTATTGAGCCAAAAGCAGAGTTACAGCCACAGATGGACACAGAAGTCGAAGCCCAGCAAAATTTCATTGATTTCGCCGATGGGTTTGGCCAGAAAGAGACACCCGAGTTTAATTTCAAATTTAAGTTTCCAACTTACGAAGAATTCAGCCGAAGCAGGACAGACATTGAAGATTCTATCAGCTCTGAAGCAGCCCTAGATATGGGTACAACCAAGAATGAGTTAATCGAAGAATCAGAGGCTCAGAGCATTAGTCCAAAAGAACAAAATACGGATTGTTCTGAGGGAGAAGCTGTTCGTGTAGAAGAGAATGAACAACAAGTCGATTCAGGGAACAATTTAAAGGGTGAGGGAGATGACGTTTCTGATGAAATCCTGTTTTTAAAATCTGGAAAGGACTCCTTCGCCGACTCCGAGTCGTCCAGTTCGAGTCCTCTGCGTTCAGTTATGAATCGTTCGATTGATTCCTACAGTGATGGGTTTCTATCAGATGGAGATTTTGGAGGAGAGTTAGAGGTTGGAAATCTGAAAGAGAACGTAGTAGAATCAGACGAAGAAACGTCAAGTTTAGATGAAACCCATTTTGATGAATCGGGCAAGGAAAACAAAGAGAATGATTTTGAGGAAGACGAAACCTATACAATGGAAGAACTCAGAAAATTAGAAGAAAATTATTCGCATAATGTAGGCAAATTGAACTCAGATTTTCTCTCCGAGAAAGATTTTCACGCGGACAAAGAAAATTCCAAATCAACAGATGAATGTGGAAAAGTCAATTCAAAGAAAAAAGGTGAATGGGATTCAGAGGATTCGAGCGAGTTGGAAACACAGTGGGAACACCAAGAACTGATAGAACAGTTGAAGATGGAGCTAAAGAAGGTGAGGGCGACGGGGTTGCCCACCATTTTAGAAGAATCGGAGTCTCCGAAGATAATGGAAGATTTGAAGCCATGGAAGATCGAGGAGAAGTTCCAGCACGAGGACCGAATGGACGAGCTTCACAAGTTCTACAAGAGCTACAGAGAGAGGATGCGGAAACTCGATATCCTGAATTACCAGAAGATGTACGCAATAGGTCAGTCTCTTGAAATCATCTTCCATGTGCATGGTTTCATTAGGGTTTCTTCAAAACATGGTCCCGAAACCCGAACACCGTATTTGACAGATCTGAGTAGTATTTTTTTTTTAAAATCAGAAACACTACTTTCTTGTACAATTAACCACCGTTCAACCCATGGACAAAGATAAATTTTGATTACTCAAAACCTTAATCATTATCTCTATTCGTGATTTGATCAGCGGTGAGTACTCGATGAGTTCGTGTATATAGCACGGCTATTTTTTTATATCCAGTATTAATTTAGTAAGTTGAACTAACCGTTATAATACATTAATCTTGTTTGGGTTAAAATTTGTAACATTTGTTTATTTTTGTTTTTGATTTGAATTTTTTTATTTTTTCAAATCGTCTCAATTAACCAAGGAAGTAAAAAATTCTAATTGAAAATGAAAAAAGTTTACTAAAAATAAAAATAAAAAACATAAAATTTAACTTATTATCTTATTTTGGCTTATTTTTTGTCTTTTTCTAAATTTTTTTATATATTGATAAAAAAGATTACGTTTTCGACTCATCTCGATAGGAAGAGTCAAAAAGTATCATAACGTGACTAACCAATAAAAAAATTCACTAAAAATAAAAAAAAATAAGCTAAATAAAATAACCAATTATATATACCAAACAGGATCATTATATATGTTGTTTAAATATTATTAAACAATAAATAATTTAGTACAGTCTATATTTATTAACATAATATTTTAATTTATTGGTCCAAATTATTTTTAAAATTTATTATTTATAATGAAATAGCTAGCTTGAAAGGGTAATAAATTCAATAATTTAATATTTTTTGATAATAAATTAACATTAACTAGTTTTAAAACTCTTCTTTTAAAACTCTCACTTTATGCTATATTTTGAATTTGAATTTGAATTAGAGTATAAAAAATAAAGTAAAGACAAAAAACTAAGTAAACATTAGTTATTTTTAAAAAATGAGGTATGGATATGTATGTATTTGATATTTTTTTAATAGGAGCGAGTACAGAATGGTATTATTCGGTATGTCTAATACGAACCGCTATTTTGAACGTACGATATAGAATTAATTAATTAATGTACCAATTTTACTATGTATCAACCGATTCGATACAATAATCAAAATTATACTTCATAATAATTATAAAATAAAAATTATATTGTTTTAAAAAAATCTTTTTTTTCTAGTGGTTGTTGCCCTGATCATTATAGGTGTATAAACAAACCTGATCAAGTCTAATATTTTCAATAGATGTTCCCAGTGATTTGAACCAAACAATAATAATATGAACCTCCCTTTCATAATAGAGTTGGGGGAAAGGACCCACTTAATGTGATTATTTGGGCTTAGAGCCAACACAAATAACATGAACCTGTTCAGATCACAAGCATTAGGATGATGATCAAAACTGTTTTGGGGTGGTAGAAGTTTGAAAAACATTTTTTTTTTCCAATTAACATGTTAATTGTCGTTAATTGTCATAACAAAAAACTAACGAAATTAGCTAACAAAAACATAAATCAGCTCATTCGATTAACGTCGTGTTTCTAGTTGATCAAAACTTAATTATTTATGTACCCAATCGATAAAATTAAAAAAATATATGTATTTAATAGACACTGAGTGAGTAATTTAAAAAATAAATACATAAATAAACTTTTCTGAAATATATTGTAGTATTGCATATAGAGCTAACCTAATTTTTCGGTGCTTAGTAAAAAGTTCATATAATTTAAGAGGTGTTAAATGAGTGATGTCCATTAAAACTAATGCCATTCAACCTACAACTTCTCAAACTTTTTCCACCTAACCTCTCTTGTTTTGTTATCCTAAAGTAATCTACATTTATGGAGTGGCTCCACCTCCATGAAATCTTTTAGGTCACTGATATATTTATATGAGCATATACTTTTCTTATAGTAGCATACAATCTAGTGAAAGCTCCATGTGCCATTAAATACTCAGCCTTGACACTTTCAAAATCAACCTTTTCCCCAATGCATGTGTGTGTTAACAGTGACTATAACATAAAAAAGTCAAAATACATCTATTGGCTTTTAATAGATTACAATAAAACACAGAT
>JAOTRH010000001.1:24636639-24661056 GCA_034768845.1 Heliamphora exappendiculata
TTACGAGAGTGAGAGACTCTCTCTATTCCCACCTCTCACATTCATTCTATGGTCTTAAATGAAGTAATGCCAAGGGTTCTTCTATTGCTTATATAAGGATGCCATTTGGAATGTTTGAGAGATACACATATAATAATACACACAGCATATCAAGAGAATCCACACCAAGAAGAAGACAAGTCATGTTTTCTCCTCTTCGAATTTTGGTTCCTTTATTGAGAGAGATCAAGCACGTTTACGTTCGCCGTTCAGTCAAAAGGCGTGCTCCTCCGACTGAAGATAATCCATTGTATCTTGGGAGACAGACGCCGTTACAACCTCAAGCACCAGTGGTGAGGCGGCGAATCTGTTTTAAGAACACTGTTGTAGACACCCCAATTTGACCGCACCTAATCTTAGGCGAATCCGATGATGAAAACAGGTGAATTAGTGCCTCCGTATGATTCTCGTGAAGTGATCCAAGCTCGGTACTAGAACTCGAAACCTTCAAACCAATAAAATTTTGACGAACCATCGAAACTTGCTGCCCAAGTAAGGCGACCGTCAACCCTCATCATGGCGCCCGCCATAAAATATTGTAGAAACCCTAGCCAAAAGTGGCGACCGTCACCTTTCATCATGGCAACCGCCAACTTCCATTGTGACGACCGCTATAGAACTTTGTGGAGCCTTTCAAAAACATGGCGACCGCCAACTTCAAATGGCCTGACATGTCCCAAAACGTGGCAACATCTTATTAGTTGAAGAATTCTATAAATACCGTACCCCAGCGTACGTTTTCAGTACGAATTTTGAGTGAGGGAGACTCTGCCAATACATCGAGCGATTCCGAGTCCCGACGCCGAGACCCTGCCGAGATACCGAGTCCCGAACCTCCAACACCTATATTGAAGCCTACATTGCTTAGATCATCACCAAATGATTGACCCATTGAAGTACATTCTCGACTTGAGGATTCCGTAATCTAGGTACCTTGTCTGGACCCCGGTCTTTCTAACTCCAATTCTTCTTTTTTGGAGTGATCGAATTAAAATTTAATTTTAATTTCAATTCAGACGTTTCTTTTCATTATACTCTTGCTTTACTTACTCATCGCCTTATTTATGTTCTACCATTTCTTTCATTTAGCTTACTTCTTTATTTATTTGTTTATTTGAATTTGGTTTAATCAAATCAATTAAATGGTGCTAATATATTTTGACAATTACAACTCAATAATGTTTATTAATTATTGTAATAATGCACCTACATTTATCTTCTTTTTTGGAGTGATCGAATTAAAATTTAATTTTAATTTCAATTCAGACGTTTCTTTTCATTATACTCTTGCTTTACTTACTCATCGCCTTATTTATGTTCTACCATTTCTTTCATTTAGCTTACTTCTTTATTTATTTGTTTATTTGAATTTGGTTTAATCAAATCAATTAAATGGTGCTAATATATTTTGGCAATTACAACTCAATAATGTTTATTAATTATTGTAATAATGCACCTACATTTATATGAATGTAGTAATTAATACTATATTTCATATTTAAGGTAAATAGTTATTTTTAATTTCTTTTATCTTTCTAACATTAGTTTAATTTTTTAACATTTATTTAGTTGTTTTAATTTACTCTTAATAGTAGTTTAGTTCATTTTCTTTTCTTGTAACATTAGTGTTCTATTTTATTTTTGGTTTAATATTCCTTCATTAGTTTTTACTTTTTATTTTCTTCTTCTCTCTAGTTGTGAATTTTTTCTTTTCCTAACCTCTTATTTCTTTTCTTATAATGTAATTTTATTTTCTTTTTCTCTTTTCTTTTTTCTAATACTAATGCTCCTTTTTATTTTTTCTCTAGTTTAATTTTTTTTTTAATTTTTTCTATTTTCTTTTCTTTTATTAGTGTAATTTTTTTTTCTAATCTTTTATTTTATTAGTTTCAATAAAGTTTCATTTGGCACTTCTTTTCTTGTAATATTAGTATTTATTTTTTTTATAAAATTTTTTTTTTCTATGATCTTATTTTCTTTATCTTCATTTTTTTTTATTTTGCTAAAATTAAAAATCACAAAAAGATTTTTAAGCTAATTTTCTTTTTTAGTAGTTCATAATTTTTTTCCTTAAAAATACTTCATTATTCTTTCCATTTCTTCTATTTTTTTTTTAAAAATGTAAAAGTGTTAATAACTAAATCTTCTTAACTTATTTTCTATAATATTTTTCTTTTCTTTTCTTCTATTAACAACAAAAAGCACAAAAATATGAAGATATCTTTTAATATTCTTTTATTCTTCTTATTTTCATCTTTTATGTAAATAATTAGATTTTCTTCTTAATAGCATTTTCTACCATTTATATCTCGTTAAATCATTTTCTTTTCTTTTAAATTTTTTAAAAATTCTTATTTTAAATTTATTTGTTAAATAAACTTTCTTTTAACATTTTTCTCTTTTATGCATTTCTCATTTCTTTATTGATTCATCATGTTAACCTAGTTAATTTTGGTGATATGCAAGTTTTAATTTCTTTATTTGAAAGCATGTTTATGACAGTTTAATTTTTCTTTTGTAGCAAATTCATTTTTATGTAGTTTTGCCAATTTTTAGTATTTTTTTTATTTATTCTTTTAACCAAATCATGCTAGTTAGGTTGTTTCAATATTATTGCATGTGGGTACGTGTTTCATATATCTTTTAGATAAAAATTGCATGTCATAAGACTTGTGATTTTTTCTTTTGACATTTATTCGTTTTGGAATGTTATGTACATATTTTATGTATTTTCTATATTTAATTTTGGATATTCTCTTTTCCTAGCCTCTTATTTCCTTTCTTATAATGTAATTTTATTTCCTTTTTCTCTTTTCTCTTTTTTTTTTTCTAATGCTAATACTCCCTTTTATTTTTTCTTTAGTTTAATTTTCTTTTCTAGTATTTAATTTTCTTAGTTTTAATAAAGTTTCATTTGACACTTCTTTTCTTGTAATATTAGTATTAATTTTTCTTATAAAAATTTATTTTCTTTTTTCATGATCTTATTTTCTTTATCTTTCTTTTCTTCTTATTTTGCTAAAATCAAAAATCACAAAAAAAAATTTAAGCTAATTTTCTTTTTTAGTAATCCATAATTTTCTCCCTTAAAAATACTCAATTATTTTCTCTATTTCTTCTATTTTCTTTTAAAATGTAAAAGTGTTAATAACTAAATTTTCTTAACTTGTCATCTATAATATTTTTTTTTTCTATTAACAACAAAAAACACAAAAATAAAAAGATATCTTTTAATGTTCTTTTATTCTTCTTATTTTTATCTTTTATGTAAATAATTAAATTTTCTTCTTAATAGCATTTTTTACCCTTTATATCTCGTTAAATTCTTTTTTTTTCTTTTAAATCTTTAAAAAACTTATTTTAGATTTCTTTGTTAAATAAGTTTTTTTTAGCATTTTTCTCTTTTATGAATTTCTCATTTCTTTATTGATTCATTATGTTAACCTAGTTAATTTTGGTGATATGTAAGTTTTAGTTTCTTTATTTGAAAGCATGTTTATGACAGTTTAAATTTTCTTTTGTAGCAAATTCATGTTTAAGTAGTTTCGTCAATTTCTAGCACTATTTTTTTTATTTATTCTTTTAATCAAATCATGCTAATTAGGTTATTTCAATATTATTGCATGTTGGTATGTGTTTCATGTTTTCTTTAGATAGAAATTGCATGTCATAGGACTTAGAATTTTTCTTTTTGACACTTATTCGTTTTGGAATGCTATGTACATATTTTATGTATTTTCTATATTTGATTTTGAATGTTCTCCCTTTGACTTTATTTCTTTTATTTACATGCATTTGAGAAATTCTATTAAATAACCAATGATGATTAGTAGAGACTAATCTTACGGTTGGACAAACGGGGTGCCTAAAACCTTCCCCGATTCGTACCTTAGCTCCCGAACCCTTTTTCTATGGTTAAACGTTTTAAAAATTAGTAACTATTTTTTTATTTTTCATAGTTTTTCTCAAAAATTAAGTGGCAACTCTGTTTTCAACGAAAGAAATTTTTAAAATTTGGCTTTCAAGGTGTTTAAAATATTTTTCAAAACATCTTTGGCTTTTCTTATTTTTGACCCCTAAATCCCAACGCCACAACTGTACGAAATACAGGTCTCGATTTCCTTTTTTTTTTACTTTGAATTCAAGTTGTAATGTATTTTGTAAAATCTATAAAATGGATGAATACAGAAATTCTTGAGAATCTAGTTTTCATCAAAACTGGACAACAAGCTTAAAACTGATTCAGATTCTCCGTTTTCTTCGGTCCGAGGAAAAAAAAAACCCCCAGTCGACTGGATCATCTCCTCAGTCAATTGGAGGGTTTTTTATACAAGATTTTGAGGCTCAGGAAAATTTAGATTGCTTGAAACTGCATCCAGGCTACTGGATCAATAGGGTAAACAACACTATTGAGTGTTGGTGCACACTGGTGCATGATGAGGCGACTGGATTGGTCTTGCATCCCTCAGTCGACTAGTGGGACAATCCAGGCGACTGGATCCTCATCTAGGCGACTGGATACTGGTATTCGAACACTGGATTATACTGTGATATATTTTCAATAGTGAATAAATTATTTATTCTAATATCTACTTCTCTGATTTCTGTATGTATGAACCAGTATGTGTGAGGGATAATGGACATGACTGAAAATGCAAGTGGCAACAATGAGACCACTATTGTGGCAAGAGATTCTGACCTCGTGGAGATGACAGCTCCTACATGGACATTCACTGTGGCACCTACGGTTGCGTCGTGCCATAATGAGAAGCCAGATAAATTCAATGGGCTGGATTTCAAGATGTGGCAACATAAGATATTCTTCTACTTGACCACGTTAGGCCTTGCGAGGTTCCTAATAGAGACTGCTCCGGTCGTAGCTGCTGATGAGCTCGACAAGCAAGTACTGCTCGCTGCTGAAGCGTGGAAGCATTCAGACTTTTTGTGCATAAACTACATTCTGAACTGCCTGCAAGATACATTTTATGGCTTGTATTCGGTTCAGAAGACAGTTAAGGAACTGTGGAAGTCCTTAAACAAGAAGTACAAGACAGATAGTGCCGGGGCAAAGAAATTCATTGTTGGCTGATTTCTTGACTTCATGATGATCGACTCCAAATCTGTTGTGAGTCAGGCACAGGAGTTCCAGCTCATTCTTCATGAGATTCATGCAGAAGGAATGGCTCTGAGCGAATCCTTTGAAGTGGCAGCCATGATTGAAAAATTACCCCCAAGCTGGAAAGACTTCAAGAGTTACTTGAAGCACAAGTCCAAAGAGATGACTATCGAAGATCTTGTGACTAAGCTCCATATTGAATAAGACAATCGGAGATCGGACAAGAAAGTGGGAAGCTCTTTTGCCTCTAAGGCAAATGTGATAGAGCATAGCTAGAGTGCTAGTAACAGTAAAAAAGGAAAGCAGCCTGCCAGAGATTTTGGCAAAAGCATCAAGCCCAAAGGCAGTGTGGCTAAGAAATAGAAGTTTCATGGTAGATGTTTTAACTGTAACAAATTGGGACACAGACAATCAAATTGTCGTCAGCCGCAGCAGAAACCACGTAAGAACCATGTGTCAGTGGTCGAGAATTTTTCCAAAGATGTCTCGGATATAGACTTGTCAGCAATGGTTTCAGAGGTGAACTTGGTGGGTTCCAACCCAAGGAAATGGCTTGTGGACACTGGGGTTACTCCTTACATATGCTCTAATCAGGCAATGTTCAATTCACTGACCCTGACCTCTACTAGAGACAAGCTATTTATGGGGAACTCTACAACATCTGAAGTTGAGGGTTCTGGCGAAGTGATCCTGAAGATGACTTCAGGCAAGCAGCTGACTTTGAACAATGTTCTGTATGTGCCAGACATTCGTAAGAATCTGGTGTCTGAATCCTTGTTGAGCAAGCATGGCTTCTGCATGGTCTTTGAAGCAGACAAATTGGTGCTAACAAGAGCTGGGATGTTTGTTGGGAAGGGTTATGTTTCTGATGGCTTGTTTAAGCTAAATGTATTGCATGTGGTTCCCACAAGTAATAAAATAAAATTTTCTTCTACTTATTTGCTTGAGTCTTTCAAATTGTGGCATGGTAGACTAGTGCATGTTAATTATAATGCCTTTCGTAGATTAATTAAACTAAACCATATACTTGCTTTCCACATTGATCGTAATGATAAATATGAAATTTGTGCTGAGGCAAAATTTGCAAGGTCATCATTTCAATCTATTGAAAGAAGTACTGAATCATTGGAATTAATTCACACTGATGTGTGGAATTTAAAACTGGTTCAGACATGGGGTGGCAATAAGTATTTTATTACTTTTATCGATGATTGCATGAAATATTGCAAAGTATATTTGTTGAAAAGCAAAAATGAGACTTTGGACAAGTTCATTCTTTATAAGAATGAGGTGGAAAATTAACTTAGCAGAAAGATTAAAGTGCTAAGGAGTGATCGTGGAGGTGAATATGTCACACCTTTTGGTGAATATTGTGCTCAATATGGCATAATTTATCAGACTACTGCTCCTTACTCGCCACAGCAAATGGAGTTGCTGAGCGGAATAATCGAACCTTGAAGATGATGAATGCTATGTTGATTAGTTCTGGGTTGTCACGGAACATGTGGGGTGAAACTATTCTCACCGCGAACTATCTTCTGAATAAGGTATCTTGCAAGAATGTTGATAAAATCCCGTATAAATTTTGGATGGGACGAGCACCATCTTACAAGTACCTACGAATATGTGGGTGTCTTGCGAAAGTGGCTATTCCTCTACCAAAGAAGGTAAGAATATGTTCAAAAATCGTTGATTGCATATTCATCAATTATGCACATAATAGTAGCGCATATAAGTTTTTGGTGTATGCATCTGAGATACTAGAGATAACTAAAAACACGATCATAGAATCAAGAAATGCCTTATTCTTGAAGCATATATTTTGGTGTAAATCCAAGGCAAAGTCAAGTTTGACTAAAAGACATTTGGATGTTGTTGATGACAACGTTGAAACCCAAGAAGAGGCAAATGATAACGATCTGAGACGGAGCAAGAGGGTTCAAACCTCTACTTCCTTTGGTCTGGATTTCCTAACATATCTATTGGAAATTGAATCGAGAACCTATAAGGAAGCGATTACTTCTTCGGAAGGTCCTAAGTGGAAAGAGGTTATCTAAAGTGAGATTGAGTCCATCCTGCAAAACCATACTTGGGAACTGGTGGATTTGCCACCAGGCTGTAAGCCTTTGAGCTACAAGTGAGTTTTCAAGAGAAAGACCAGAGCAGATGGATCAATTGAGAAGTATAAAGCAAGGTTGGTGATCAAAGATTACAGACAGAAGGAAGGTCTGGACTACTTTGATACCTACTCGCCTGTGTCTCGAATCACATCCATTCAGATGATACTTGCTATCGCAGCGCTGCGAGATCTAAAGGTACATCAAATGGATGTGAAGACAGCTTTTCTAAATGGAGATTTATATGAAGAAATCTACATGGAACAACCTGAGGGGTTTGCAGTTCCAGGTTAGGAAAAGAAAGTTTGTCAGCTTGTAAAATCATTATACGGCCTAAAGCAAGCACCGAAGTAATGGCATGAGAAATTTGACAATACTTTGTTATCTGGTGGCTTTCACATCAATGAATGTGACAAATGCGTATATGTTAAGGAGACTGATGTTCGCTATGTCATCTTGTGCCTATACGTCGATGATCTGCTCATCATTGGTAGTAATGATAAGATTATCAAATCTACCAAGGACATGTTAAAATCAAGATTTGACATGAAGGATATGGGCCTTACAGATGTGATTCTGGGAGTTAAAATCTCCAGAATATTTGATGGACTTGTATTGTCTTAAACTCATTACATTGAGAAGATACTTGAGAAATACAATAAGTCTGATAATAATGTGGCCAAGACCCCTGTAGATTTGAATCTACATTTATCTAGAAATTCTGGTGAGGGTGTGTCCCAACTAGAATATTCTCAGATATTTGAAAGTCTGATGTATCTAATGAGCTGTACAAGACCTGAGTAGATATACAAGCAATCCAGGGGAGGACCACTGGAAGGCCATAATAAGAGTTCTATGTTACTTGAGGTACACTAGAACTTATGGGTTGCACTATACCAGATATCCTAGAGTACTGAAAGGACATAATGATGCAAACTGGATCTCTGATATGAAAGACTTGAAATCCACGAGTGGATATGTCTTTACTTTTGGAGGTGCAGCAGTGTCTTGAAAATCTTCTAAACAGACTTGCATTGCAAGATCAACAATTGAATCAGAATTCATTACTTTAGATAAAGCAACTGAAGAAGCAGAATGGCTTCAAATTTTCGTGGAAGAAATTCCTGAATGGTTAAAACTTGTGCTTGCGATTTGTATTTATTGTGATAGTAAATCAGCAATTGGAAGAGCACAGAGTACCATGTACAATTGTAAGTATAGACATATTCGCCGTAGACATAATACCATTAAATAACTTCTCTCAAATGGGATTGTCACTATTGACTATATGAGGTCAAAAGATAATATTGCGAATCCGCTAACCAAAAGATTAAATCGAGAGTTAATTGATAAAGCATCGAGAGGGATGAGGCTAAAGCCTATGTTGAAAGCTGGCACAATGGATACCCAACCTAGTTGACGGAGATCCCAAGATCTAGGTTCAATAGGGACAACTAAATTGTGTTCAACTAAGTATGATCACTGTGGGGGATACATTCTCCTACCCATTCCTATGATGCAAACAGTGATACCTGTAATAAATGAAGGATAAGCATGGATTTTAATGACTCTTATGCGTTGGTTTGCCAAGCAGAGTGTTGTAGGATACTCTTAATTAAGCAGTCACCTATGTGAATGTGAAATGGGGCCACTTCTACGAGAATTGAGAGGGCTAAATTCTCAAGAGCATTCACAGAACCATGCGAGTGTTCAGGGCCAAAACGAACACAAAAGTGAGAACTGAACTGTGTTAGGAAAAGCTCCTGGGTGAAGTCTGTTGACTCGATTTACATAAACGGCAGAACAGTTCAAGGCATCACGTTCACTGGTCAGCCAGTAAATTCGATGGATTCTCACAAGGAAAGGTTCAAAGCCAAAAGCTATCTATCCTATATAGGGGTTATTCCGTTGATCTCTCTCAGAAGTCTGCGTTGTTTTTTGCGTCCGTCGAAAAACTTTGTTCATGTGGGGGATTGTTTGAATTGTGGCATGTGGAAAACTCTCCCCATTCCTAGAGTTATGAGAGTGGGAGACTCTCCCTCTCCTCACCTCCCACATTCATTCTATGGTCTTGAATGAAGTAATGCTAAGGGTCTTTCTATTGCCTATATAAGGATGCCTTTTGGAAGGCTTGAGAGATACACTTATGATGATACACACAACATATCTAGAGAATACACACCAAGAAGAAGACAAGTCTTGTTTTCTCCTCTTCAAGTTTTGATTCCTTTGTTGAGAGAGATTAAGCACGTTCACGTTCGTCGTTCAGTCAAAAGGCGTGCTTCTCCGACTGAAGATAATTCATTGTATTCTGGGAGACAGACGCCGGTACAACCTCAAGCACCAGTGGTGAGGCAACGAATCTATTTTAAAGACAACGTATGAAATACGGGCCTCGATTTTTTTTTTCTTACTTTGAATTCAAGTTGTAATGTATCTCGTAAAATTTATAAAATTGATAAATACAAATTTTTTTGAGAATATAGTTTTCACCAAAACTGGACAATATAAGCAATCTAAGCATCACAAGTCGTGCATTGCTGTCCTTTTATTATAAATTGCTAAAATCACGTTTTAATGTTTGCCTATATTTACAAGAGTATTTCTCTAAAAATGAAGTTGTCTAACTTTGAAAATAACATTTTTGACGCTGATATAGCATTCTTAGCCTAAAAACTTTTAAATTTAGAAAAAAATTTGATAGATAAAAGATATACATGCAAATAATGAAAAGAAATTATACGCATAAATATGCTAAGAAAAACATAAAACAAGATGAAAAAAATATAGAGAAAATAAATTGGATCTAACACGAGAGATGTGGGTGTTAATAGGTTAGAGGAAGAGCGAGGTTGATAGCATAATAGTAATATATCACAAGAGAGAGCAACAAGATGCGTATCGTTATGGTACATACTCTTAAAAAGAGAACACTCAGATAAAAATCAGCAGAGAGAAAGTAATGACAATGTTTTATGATTTTTTCTTATCTTTTACTAAATATCTTTTTAATTCTTTTAGTTTTTTTATTGAGATAATTTGAGAAACTCCTAAATTATTAAAAAAAAGACTAAAATTAACGTAAAGAAAAAAAAAAAAAAAAATATATATATATATATATATATATATATATCGTTGATATATCTATAAAAAAAATAAACCCATAATACCAAACGTGCTTTTTGCCGCGTAACAAAACCTCTAAATCAAAGAGCTTAGGGTTTCATCGCAAACCCACAAATGAGTTGTTTCAGGAGAGCTTCAAATAGCTTGAGATCACCAAAATTAATCTCTTTCATATACATCTCCTCCAAAATTACCCCTTTATCTTCTATATGCAGAGCTAAACAAACTCAGAGTAGACTAAATTGGACCCATTTTGGTTGGAGTCGCCATTCCTTCTGTTCTCATTCGCGCCAAAATAGCGGGGACAATGCCAATTCCGTCGAATTGAGCCAGTACCCTCCTGAAAGGATTCGAAACTTCTCGATTATCGCCCATGTCGATCACGGCAAGTCGACGCTCGCCGACCGGCTTTTAGAGCTGACCGGGACGATAAAGAGAGGGCATGGTCAGCCTCAATACCTAGACAAGTTACAGGTACAACTGCACAAGGTCTCTATGATAATTGTTGTTTACGTAATTATTTTTGTTGGGATTGAGTAGTGCATTTGAGTATTATTATTATTATTTTGATTAAATGGATTTGCAATTTATGCGATCTACTAGCACAGTTAATCAGTAAGGGGGTTTGATTTTGGGTTTAGGAGTTTGAAACTATTTTCACTTATTTATAGTTTGTGGTTTCTGATTGTTTATATGCAGTAAGAAGGGGGAAAAAAAAGAAGAGGAAGTCATCATTGAGTAAACAAGAAATTGGGAAGTGGGGGATAAATATTATCGAACAATGGAATACTTGTAGATTTCTTGTAGGCCTTTGGTGTCGCATCTATTTTTTATTTTTGTTATACAACTGAACGCTTACTTACCAAAAAAGGAGAGAACGGGGTACTCGATTAGAAGCAATTGAAACATAGTTAGTGTCGGCACTGCTTTTCTGTCGATAATCTACCTATTCTATTACTTTGTGGGGATTTTATTGTAAGGAAATGGCTTGCCTGCTATTGTGGCCCAAGGAACCCACGTCGGATCTCACCTTGATGTTCTAAATGGTTTATTTTGTAGATCCTAGTGTGTAATCATCCATGCACAAAATCTAGTTGATCGGATAATGTTAAGTGTCTGAAAAATTCCTATTTCTCTTGCAAAATAATGAATGGTGCCGTCCATTTGTTGTACATTTTATTTATTGCAAACGGTGCTGTCCATATTGAAGGAGCTACTTGAAGGAATCTAGTAACTAACCTCTCAGGTGTAGAATTGAGTTTTAGTGATAGTAAGTAGTAATCACTCTGAGTAGGATAAGGTCTTAAGAGGAGGTGAATTTGTTTGTCCAGCGGCTTATCGCTTTCATATGATATTACAACAAAATGAGATATACTGATATAGGTCCTTGATTAATTTGCACAGTTTGCACCTCTTGACCCTTTGTTGATGGGATTTGATCCTCTTGACCCTTTGTTGATGGGATTTGATCCTCTTGACCCTTTGTTGATGGGATTTGATTTTCTCAGAAATTGGCTTCTTAAGGCAACCACTGCTCACTTCAAAACTTTAAACAATGTGCACTTTTACTTCTCATATGAATCTAACAATGACGAAACCTCTAATATTGTGGATTTTTGGTTGTGTTCATGTATGGACAAAAACATGTAATGGTAGTGGAAGTAAAACCACAACTTGCTTCTCCCTCTAACTTTTTTTCTTGTAGAAGTTGTGTTTTGTGTTCATATGATGTTGCAATTTGCAATTATGATTACATTTGACCAAGGTTCTCTCAATCCATAGGGTTCTAACTGCATGTTTCCAGTGAGCATTGGGATTCTTAAAAGCAGTGGGCTGTCTTTCACATCCTATGCTTAATTTAAATTCATCTTCTAAATAATATGGTAAATATTTTATTCATTTGTTATTAATAACAAACTGATATTTGATGAAGATGATCCCCCAGGCTAATTGTGATTCTGTTAATCAATCAAATTCCTTGTTGACTTGAATTGTTATGTTTAACAAATCTATTAGCTGCAGATTATTTGACGATATTACATGGCGAGGAAATAATGTTGTGCGGGTGTCCTATGTCTTAACTATAAATCAAGATTTGGCCAGAGTGTTCAGTAGAGAATAGAGAGGCTCAAGAGATTTTCCTATGCTGGGGGCTATATAATATGAATGGGTGTTTGGCTGCCCACTCAAAGATAGATTTTAGTATTTTTTGCTTAATGAGACGAAATCATCATTTAAAAAGCCAGCTTAAAGACAGTGCTCCAAATGGGCCTTGACCCTTGAGTAGGAAAAGAAAAAACAAGTATGGCGCCTTACACACTTTAGAGTATGGATTTTCTTATCTTGCCTTGTGAGATCATTTGGATCATTGAAATTGGGAAAAAAGAATTATCTGTTGTCCCTGCTCTGATTCTCCTGAATGATGACTATTGTTATTTTTTTTAAAAGAAAAATTGAGAATGGAAATGATGCGACCTAGTCATTCCCTTTTCTTGTTCCATCCTACAAAAAAGGGAAAATATCCTCTAATAAATTGCAACCAATTTTAGTTCGGGTAATAACCTTCTAAGGTTCTGCTTGGAATTTGCATTTCGCTAGGGTAACACTTTTTCCTAATTTGCTTGTCTACTTCCATTTGTTTTATTAGCAATGTATGTCTTCTTTATGTAACAAAATTTGGATGTTCTTAGGTAGAGAGAGAAAGGGGAATAACTGTCAAAGCCCAGACAGCAACTATGTTCCATAAATACAAATTTCAGAGTGCTGGTGTTATTGATGCACAAGAACCAGTGAGTTTTTTGCTAAACTTAATTGACACCCCTGGTCATGTGGATTTCAATTATGAAGTATCAAGATCCTTAGCAGCTTGTCAAGGTGCCCTTTTGGTTGTTGATGCAGCCCAAGGTGTCCAGGCGCAGACTGTTGCTAACTTTTATCTTGCTTTTGAATCCAACCTGACAATAATCCCTGTCATAAACAAAATTGACCAGCCAACTGCTGATCCAGAACGTGTTAAAGCTCAGCTAAAATCCATGTTTGATATTGACCCAATTGACGCTCTTTTGACTTCCGCAAAAACTGGTCAAGGTCTTGAGCACGTCCTTCCTGCTGTCATAGAGCGAATACCTCCTCCTCCTGGGAACTGTAGTTCACCTTTGCGTATGTTTTTATTGGATTCTTATTATGATGAATACAAGGGAGTGATCTGCCACGTCGCAGTTGTTGATGGCACTTTGCGCAAGGGAGATAAGATTTCATCTGCGGCAACAGGTCAAGCTTATGAAGTCTTGGATGTTGGAATCATGCATCCTGAACTCACACCTACTGGAGTCCTTTTAACTGGACAAGTGGGATATGTTGTGAGTGGCATGCGTTCAACCAAAGAGGCACGTGTTGGAGATACCCTATATCATAGCCGAAGCCTTGTAGAACCCCTCCCAGGTACTCTGATCAACCTTTTACCGAGATACACGTTGGACACCAACACTTGTCGAACACTTCTCAACACGTCAAACACTTCCCAACACGTCAAACACTCATTCAGATGTGCCATATTGCTATATAAATTTTTGACCTAGAGACACTTCGGACACTTTGGGGACAGGACACACATGTATCACTTAAAAACACAAATGACAAGTTGAAGAAAATAACTTGGATCTAATGATAAAAGGAAAAACAATGTAGATTTATACCTGCAAATCATCCTCCAGATTTTAGGAATGTGTTTTGTTGCTCTATTTTTTTTTTTTTTAATATTATCATCTTTGAATGAAATATATATGTATGACTTATAAGATATAAATAAAACTATTTGACACGTGGTTGGCTACACCAATGGAAGCTGGTGGGTTCACCTTTGATCTGTCAGTTGTCAGTTAGCTTGAACAAACAACCGACTCTCCTTCCCTGTCAGTCGTCGTCTGCTTGACCCGGTCCCCCTCATTGGGACTCCTCCGTGAATTGGACCTAGACATCTTCTTGTTAATTGGACCTTGAACATCATTCATCGCTAGCTTCTCTCAACCCAGGAAACTCCTCAATTAAATAATTATGGATTCATAAAGATATGGAATAACTAATTAGATAAATCTGTATGCAAAAGAGTAAGTGAACCCACATCCAACCTTCCTATTATGCGGTATCCACACCTGTTTTAACTTGTGTTATCCAGAAGACAATCGATGAGTAATTTACCATTGTAGTGAAGAAAGTTGTGTATATAACTTTTGGATGATTCCAGTGCTACAAGTTAAAAAAATGTATATATTTTTTTTCGTTTTCAGTCTGTACATTTATCTATTAGTCTTTATATATCTATCTATGTCTATACATGTGTATATATATATATATATATATATATATACATATCTGAACATTTTCAGGTTTCAAGCCTGCAAAGCACATGGTGTTTTCTGGTCTTTACCCTGCTGATGGATCCGATTTTGAGGCACTTAACCATGCGATAGAAAGATTGACGTGCAATGATGCTAGTGTCTCAGTCACTAAAGAGAGTAGCACGGCACTTGGTCTGGGATTTAGGTGTGGATTAATTAAGTAAAGAGAAGGCCTTTGCTTACATTCAAATCTAATTCTGCTTGTCGTGTTCTGCCTGCAGGTGTGGTTTCTTGGGCTTGCTCCACATGGATGTCTTTCATCAGCGTCTTGAACAGGTGTTACCAGCTGCTTTTATATTTATTCCATTGAAAAACTCAAGCAATGTGTTAAGGTTATTTATTGCATTTTTTTCCTAGTTATGGTTGCTATGAAAACATTATGTTTGGACAGGCACATACAAGAAATTTCTATCCTCTAACATGAATTCAATAGGATCATGTGACCATAGAATGCCTACTTAAATAGTCTGGAAGGAACACATGCAGATTGTGTGGCTGCAAAGCCTGGTAGAAGTTTACTATCCTGTGATACCCAAAGTTAATTTTGGTTCAGGATATTTCCCATGAGTGATATTGTGCAGAAATTTATCGTTGAACACCCTGAACTAAGATCTTAACAACAAAAGTAATAAAGGGAATATAAATGTGTCGATAAACTTCCTTCATGCAGAAAGACACCACAAGTAAACTTTTGATGAGTTGGGGTACACATGGGCTCGTTTGATAATCTGGATTGGATTGGATTGGATTGAATTAATAGTGAGGGGGGATTGGTAATGAGGTGGGATTAATTTTTTGTATTTGAATTTAGTGGGATTAAATAACGGACTAGATAATAATTTATCATTGTATTAAGTTAATTTATTTTAAAATTAACTTAAATAAATTAATAAGGTAAATTTTATGTTATTGTTAAATTTATGTTATTTATTTTAATATTTTAATATTTCTTATTATTTTTAAAAAATTTTAAATTTACTCCTTAATCTAATCCTTTATAATCCCACACTTTCCCCTCTCACTAATTATCCCCCATTTGGCGGATTAATAGTCCGGATTAGTCCGCTTGGACTATTAGTCCGGAGGCTTAACAAACGCGGTATTGGACTATACTCCGGACTAATAGTCCAGGCGGACTATTAGTTCGCTAAAACAAACATGGCCTAGGGTTTGGGATTCGTTGTCGAATGGATGGCAGCATTGCACTTATAATTGACACCTCAGTTTAACCTTCTTTTGCATGAAAGGTAGATCTCTTGCACTCACCACTTTTCTGTAAAGGGGCCAAGTTGCATAATTGTTTTGGTCATCCTTGCCACCTTTGAAGAAGACCTTCCAACACATCTATTGAGTCTGATTTAGTGCCACTTTTCAACCCACAATAAGTCAGAGAGGTTATGGCAAGAGTATGATACAGGCCATACAAGAGTAAAGTTTCATGTAAGACTGGGCAGCTGTCACAAATGAATTGTTATGCTTGTCAGCCTAGTCAAAAGAGACACGAAGGTGAGGCGAGGATAAAAAATAGGAGGGGAAGTAGAAATACCAGGTCTCACTTCTTTGCGAGTCTAGTATTTCCTGTGTCCACAGCTCTGGATCACTCAGTTGTGGACTATTGCCTTTTCACATCTAAGAATCCTATTGTGTGTCGAGACCCAAATTCGTAATTAAGGGTCTCGTGAGACATACAAAGACAGCAGAAAGATTAATTATTCGACTTTTATGATACAACTTATGAAACCATAAATTGGAGAAATGGATTCCAGCTGAAGAAGCAAAAATTGAAGAGTTGGCATAACAGAAAAAGTGTCATTTCAAAACATAAAAAATGATGTGGTTGTTAAGATGGATTCTTTGTGTGCAAAAGAATACTTTTCAAATTCATGAAAACAGAAGATCTATTGAACAAGCAGGTGAATTGTGTTGTTTCGTGTACCTATTGCTTCTTAGTATACGTCCAGTGGTTGTTAGTTGTTACAAAAGAACATCACTTACATTTGAATTATTTGGGTTTTACATGTGTAAAAGTTTGTTATGAATAAATGCTGAAGATAAGACTTGTTTGCGAACTATACCAGTTAAAGAGCTGTGAAGCTATGATTTTCATATTTATGCTTATTGTTAACCATGGGCACATTGTGGATGCTAGGAGTATGGAGCTCACGTCATTTCCACTGTTCCAACTGTACCATATACTTTTGAATATTCAGATGGAAGGTATGTTGCACATGCTGTGTTATTGTTTCTTAATGACTGGATAACCCCGTGGTTTACCAAACTGTATATGTTGGCATCTTGATTAGCAAAATTCAAGTTCAAAATCCTGCTGCATTGCCCTCAAATCCCAAAAAACGCGTGACTGCTACTTGGGAACCGACTGTAATTGCTACTATTATTATTCCTAGTGAGTAAGCTCCCATAAGACCCTTTACGCCTTACCAATTTTATGTGAAGACTGAAGAATTTATTAATTCTGCATCTGATTATCCTTGAAGGTATGTGGGTCCCGTCATTACCCTTTGCTCTGAGCGGAGAGGGGAGCAGTTGGAGTACACATTTATAGATAGGTAATTTTTCTCCCAAGATAGTGAATATTTTCCCTTACGATGACTTGTCAACTTTTCAATTGATATTCAATTCATTAAGCAGAATGTGGAATCCTGACCACTCCTTTTATTTTGTATTTCTCGGTGGTGTTACCTATGGAGAAATTTGTATGCTTACCCTTCTATAAAGTGAATGCTAATTGAGATAATGAATTTTTTTTTGCCTGCAGTCAACGTGCCTTCATGAAGTATCGTTTGCCTTTGAGGGAAATTGTTGTTGATTTTTATAATGAATTGAAAAGTATAACATCGGGTTATGCCTCATTTGATTACGAGGACTCAGAGTAAGTCTGTGTGCTCCTCCGTCTCTCTTTCTCTCATGTAAGCACGTGCATTCACACACACAAGAAAACAAATGCTTGCATGGGCACTTGCATATGAAATCCAGGGGAAACTGAAAAGATATCCTATCCTGATGGGTGCTTCATAAGGTGCTCTATGATATAGCATGAGGTTGTAAGTCGCAACATGTACTGTTATGATGGTTTATGCTACTTAAGAACTTCACACTTACAACAATATATGCTCTATGTTAGTGTCTAGTTGTCTACCAACAATATACCTGGTGGCAATTGCTGCCAATATGGGTTACTGGATTAGCTTATGTAGAGTACATAGATGCTCCAAAATGCTTGAAAGACCTGTGTTGGACACACAACACAAGATATGGGTGCGAGATATATCCAACATGTTTCGTTGGACATACATTGCAGACAGGTCTGCAATGTAGGATTACTACAAAACTTTATCTAGAATTCCGTCATTATGTTTTATTACATGGTCATCTTTTGTGAAGTACCCCTGCTAACCACTCCATGTCACGTGGAAAAACTCCTGTTTGATATATTTGCAAGTTTGATAGGTGTAAGAAACTTGTCCCATATTGTTTCTTTAAGTGACCCAAGCTTGGTTCTTATGGTCTAGAGCCCTCTCCACCCATTGCCAATTGGTTATTGGTTGGATGATTCTAAATACTAACAGGGGGAAATGGTGATTTATCTTAAAATGATTTGTCTCTTGATGGACGCTTTTTTAACAGGTATCAAGCCTCTGATTTGGTGAAACTTGATATTCTCTTGAATGGACAACCGGTTGATGCAATGGCAACCATTGTTCATAATTTGAAAGCGCAACGTGTTGGTCGTGAACTTGTGGATAAGCTTAAGAAATTCATAGACAGGTTTACTGATTTGTCATTGATTCTGTCTTATATTTGTTTTTTTTTAATTTCAGTAGTTATTCTTAATTTCTGCCATAAACAGGCAAATGTTCGAGATAACAATACAAGCAGCTATTGGATCAAAGGTTATTGCAAGAGAGACGTAAGTCACAAATTTGTCTTTCCCCTTTGCTAAATATCTGTGCTTTAGGTGATTCACATCAGTAGAGAAAGAACTAAAAGAGTGTTTGGTGTAACTGGAATTATGAACTTATAGAT
The DNA here is from genome assembly GCA_034768845.1 of Heliamphora exappendiculata. Classification (NCBI taxonomy): domain Eukaryota; kingdom Viridiplantae; phylum Streptophyta; class Magnoliopsida; order Ericales; family Sarraceniaceae; genus Heliamphora; species Heliamphora exappendiculata. The sequence continues at coordinate 24,655,479 of JAOTRH010000001.1, forward strand.
TATAGCTGAAAAGATGTGATTATGACTTCAAGTCGAAGTTGCAAATATTTGGTACAACAGTAGAAGTGGTATTTGTTGATTTGAATCAATAGCTATGAGCAAAGAATTACAAACACACTTGCGATTTTTTTAACCTTTTGATGAGTGACCAACTAAAATTTGAAAATTAATTTCTAACAAACATCCTCCAAGGATTTGGGTGCAAGCATCTAAGACCATCTCTGTGTTGCTGCTTTTGCTTATTCGAACATTTGCATTTGACTAAAGAAAAATCATTTTTCAGAATGATGACTTCAGAAACTTCTCATGTTTGATCCATTGTTGTTGACCTGAAGGTTGCAGCTTTTTGTTTAGGAACAAACTTCACTTGCGTTTGGTATAAATAGTTTTGTAAATCTGCAGACATATATTAATTGAAATGTTTTCCGGGATGACGCGGTGAGTCGACGGTGACAGTCACCCTCAATTCTGGTTGTTTAGTTAAACCTCTCTTTGCTTGTCTCAGCATTTCAGCTATGAGGAAGAACGTTCTTGCAAAGTGTTATGGTGGAGATGTGACTCGGAAGAGGAAGTTGTTAGAAAAGCAGAAGGAAGGAAAGAAACGAATGAAGCGCGTGGGCTCTGTTGATATACCTCAGGAAGCTTTTCATGAACTACTGAAGGTTTCGTAGATGAGAAATTATTCAATGCTCTTGGAGTAAGTCGTCCGGTTGGTGCCTTTGTAGAATTATTCATTGCTCTTAGAGTAAGTCCAGTTGGTGCATTAGTGAAGTTATTTAATGCTCTTGGAGTAAGTCCACTTCATGCGATTCTGTTCTAACTTTACAGCTATTGGTGTCCGGAGTGGAGTTCACCACTTTTTGTTAGTATTTTGCCCAATCACATGTATGGTGATTGGAATGAAGTGTGATTTAAAAAATATTAAATAATTGCTCTTCACAGGGGTGTTTGCCGACGAGTTGGCTGTGTTTGTAATCCGTTATGACATTTTTTTTCTTCCGATATATATATATATATATATATATATATATATATATATGTATTTGGTGTTATTAACATTTAATTACAAGGTTCCCAGAAGGCCATCCATTTTAGAGGCTCATTTTGTGAAAATTGACGTAGTTTTCCCTTTTAAGTTGATTTCAGCCTAATATTTTTAAAAATAAATTTTAACGCACAAGATTCAACTACGTAATTTTATTTGAAGATACCTTGCAAATAAATAAATTTATCTGTATTCTTTATATGAACTTTTAATAAGATAGATAAATTTATCTGCGTTTTTTACACGTATTTTTAATAAAAAATAGATAAATTTATTTATATTTTTTATACATATTTTGAAAATACACAGATAAATTTATTTGTTATAGGGTGTTTTTTTTTAAAAAAATTTTACGCGTTAAAATTTTTATAAAGATAGATTTTATTTGTGAAAATTTTTTTATACTGAATAAAAAATAATAACTAATTTATAAATTAACTTATTCACTAATTTTTTTGTACTTTTAATGGGAAAGCTTTGCTTGTCAATTGGGTTTTAATTCATTTTCATATTCATGCCAGCTTATTTTTTTCCATCGAATTGGTTTCAAATGGTGGGTGTTTGCTATAACTAAATTTATAATAAAAGTTAATTATTATAAAAAGAATTACTCAAATAGAGTTTATTAAAAATTAGCTTCCTTTTCTCAATTTTTTTTTTCGTTTAATACTAGGGTCATCCTCGGGAGCACATTGAGGCCGCAAGATTGGCAAAGCAAACCAACATCCGGTCGTAAATATAAAAATAAAAATTATAACAAAAGTTGGAAAGCCGTAACTGTGAAGGGTTTTCCTCTACTGTGAGGAGTGGCAAAGTAATTCATAATAGTTTTTAATTTTTTATTATTGATTTTAGTTATAAATTATAATTTTTTTTAAATACTTATAAATTTTGTTATAAATTATAATTATATTTTTTATTTTAACTATAAGCTATTATTTTTATTAAATACTTACAATTTTTATTATAATTTATAATTTATAAATTATTAATTTTAACAATATCAAATATCGTAGTTGAGCGACGATAGAGAAACTCTTTTTATTTTGGGACACAACACGGCCAGATAAGTCGTTTTTAAAAGATAGGTATATTCAAAAAAAGAAAAAAACTCCTAATAATGCTTCAAAAACGTATGTCACGAAAACTTCTAATAGTGCACAATTACTCTGAAGGGCAGTCAACAATAATGTTATGATAATTAAATTGTTTTATTAAATTAATTTTTATAATGTAAAATGACATAATTATAACTATTAAATATAATAATAGTGCACAAATACTTTGAAGGGCAGTCAACAATAATGTTATGGTAATTAAATTATTTTATTAAATTAATTTTTATAGTATAATATAGTATCATTACAATTATTAAATATAAATAAAGTACATGAGATTTACTGCATCACTATTTATGATTATGACATACCATTTGATCAAATTCACCATGGGAGCATTATAAAAGAATAATTCGTCACCGTATATTGATCACATGCATGGATATTGGTCACAAATTCATGCATAGATATGTTAGGATTGTTTATTAAAAATTATAATTTTTAATTTTAGTATTTAATTTTATTTATTAATAAAATTAATTTTTTTATTTTATGATAATCTTAATGAATAACATATACATTTTATTATTTATTTGATGTCGTATATAGATATCTTTTATTCTACATAGTATTTAATCTGGTGTGTGAAGTTCGACTTGCATACAAAAAATCAGATTAAATGTTCTGGTGGAATATAAGTTTTTGGTTCACAGTTTAGATGGAATTAAACAAATTATCAGTATGAATGTACCACAGAATTTTAGTAGACATGTCTTGGTTACGAAGAACAGATAATAGTGTCGTCTATTGTTCCCACTCGCAGTGCTAGTACATTTTGTGTGTATTGAACAGAACCACGTTGGGATAATTAATTTTATATTGATTATATAAATTAATTCATACTCCATGGTTATTATGAGTGTGGTTATTATGAGTGCTTATACTCTTAATTTCGAAATAATAAGTTATTTACGTATACTTAATATTATTTATTTTAATTCATTAGAGGGTGCGATCTTGTATGAGTTTATTATCGGTTTGTCATTTTTAGAATCCAAGACCAAATTAATTATTTATAAAAATCGAATCAACCTATACCAAATTAGTTCAGTTTTAACAAAATTTTGGTCTTTTTGTGCACCCGTGTTCACAACGTATGACTTGGGAAAAGGTTGTGACTAATTCTTTGAGAAAATGGAATCGAGTTGCAGTTAAATTACTTTTATGGTTTAATTTCAATAGAAGGCATTTATTTACAGTTATAAAAATAAATTATTGATCCAACACATAAATATAAAAATTTTAGCCTCAGGAATATGTTTTTGCACGAAAAATAAAGAACAAAACAAATTCTTATTAATAAAAATTTAATTTATGTTATTTATGTGTACTTAAATTTTTTCATTTAAGATCTATCACTGCAAAGTGCAAAGTATAATTGTCATTTTCCACCCCTCAATTGCTCTGAGTCTGATCCCTACTGTCACCTGCGGACGCAGAATTGTTATTAGAGAGAGAAAATGGCAACGGAGGTTGTTGGAGAGTCATCAAACTCCCTGTTTGTGGATTCAAAGTTGACGAAGATCGGTTCAAGTAACGTGGTGCGCAAGCTTTCCCTCTCGGCGTCAGAGGATTGGAATTAACGGCCTGAATCGTCTCGCTCCGGTTCAAGTTCTGCCCAAAACTCTCTCCTCCACCGTGGTTTCCCTGGTTGCCGCCACCGTCGCCGGCCATGGAAGAAATCGCGGCGGCGATCACTGACCGGAAGCTTGGGTCCGACGTAATCGCCTTGGTCAAGGTTTCCGTCAAAAACTGTTGAGAAGAAGCTTGGTTGTCCTTTTGTGTGTAATTAGGTTGATAATTACCCTGATCTTGGGATGATCTTCCAAGGTTAAAAGACCCAATATTGGTCTTATTGTAGGGCAATACTGTGCCATAATTGAGATACCCATTGCCCCAAACAGCTGGTGAAATGTTGGGTTCTGAAGAAGAAAAGCTTAGACTTGTTGAAGGAAATCTTGAGCTGGAAGAGAACATATTGTTGAAATGAGTGGATGAAGATGAAGATGAAGTGAGATCGAGAGTGATAGTTGGGAAAGGCTGTGAGGAAGAGTTTGGTAAGTCGAATGGTCTTGTTTTTGAATAATCTGAGACGGTGAATTTCAGTCCGTGTAGGTTGGTGGCGGAAGAGGTGGTGGTTGACGTGGAGGAGCCGGAAGTAAGCATGGAAGCGGCGGCGGAGGTGGTGGAAGCCATGGCGGTGGCTGAAACCGGAAGTGGGTGGTTGTGGGTTCCTTCGTAGGTTGTGATCAAAATGGACATGTCCTCTGCGCATCGTTGCACCTAAAAATCAAAAATGTGGGATCTCGCGTCTTCCTTCGGAAGCAATGCCAAACAATCATGTTTTGATAACGCCAACAAAAAAAAAATAATACTAATACTATGAATTTAAAAACAAAATTTAAAAAAAATTTCAAAAAGTGATTTGAATTGTTGAGATTTATTGAAGTGTGTTTTATATCCTATTAAATATAAATCTTAACCATCTAATTTATTTTCTGAGTATTTTTTTAAATTTTATTTCTGAGTTCATAGTATTACTAAAACCAAAATTACAAAAAAATGGATCACGATGTAGTTTAATCATAAGCGATGATTATAAATAAAATTTTTGTGATATTTATTTTATCATGAATACTTATAAGTATGTCACTTTATTTGATAAATTTATTTAATAAATTAATTTAATCATCATATATAATATTATTATTGTAAGCAAACCTGTTTTCTGACAGGACATGATGGTGCAACCGTGCAACGATAGTATGCTCGCGGGCATGGATTTCCTTTCGCAATTTTTTGTCCGTATTTCCTCCATTGGCATCCGTCGTTCATCTGTAAGCATTTCAAGAACTTTCTCTTAGTGCTAGAAGATTAGTTTTGGAAAAATTATTAGGGAGTAATGGTCGTGCAATTGTGTAATGCTCACTTTAGGAATGACAATTAGAAAAAGTGGGGTTAGGGTAGTTGTAGAGGCAAGCAAGATTTTCCATTTGTATTGCCTATTTGATCGGAATGAAAACGAAAGAAAATATCGAATAACTAATAGGAGGGGTTCAAAGACAAAAATATTTTAAAAAGAATTTCTAAATTTTAAGAAAATAATGTGTATAAATCTTATAAATATTGTAATGAATACAAAATAGTACTGGTAGGTCAATAGAACTAAAAGTACAAAATATAAAAAATGAAAATAAATAATAAGAGATAAAAACAATATTTTTTATGTTCTAAACTTAATATATTTTTTAAAAATAAATTTTAATATTTACTTTACTTATCAAACTACGTATACACACACACACATATATATATATATATATATATACTTGAATATATCAATTAAGAATTGAATATGATGTTTTTAAAAAACTTATAAGGGTAAATATAAGTAATTTTAAAAACTAGGATAACC
>JAOTRH010000001.1:24661156-24676994 GCA_034768845.1 Heliamphora exappendiculata
AAGCAATTATTCATAAGTTTTATTTAGAAAAGCAATTGAAAAAATGACATGGGAGGTCTTTGCACTGTAAGTTTTTATAGTTTTCAAACTCAAAAGGTAGGAAATGAAAAAAAAATGAAAGGTTGGTGCAGTTGAAAAGAAGGATACTATTTTATCTTGTTTTATTTCTAAATTGTCAAAATGTAATATGAATATACAAATCTTGGGGCTTCTAAATGCACCCACTTTTTTGTTTAGTATCTAATATATAAATACTTATAGTTGTGAGTGTGCTAATAAAAAAGTTTAGTACATTTAAGAACTCCCATTTATTTTTTTATTAAGTTCTTTTTTTATTATATAGTGGTGTCAAAAGACTAATTTTTTTATGAAACTAAAAAATTATACCTAATAATTTTTTTTCTTTTCCATTTCAGTGGGTTCAATTGAAACCACAGCTATCGCTGTGGCGTCGCCCATGCTCTAGACAACATAAAAGAGAAAATTTTAATTAACAGCATGGATCTCTGAAGGATAAAGCTGCTACAATCAAAGGATAAAGCTGCTACAATCAAAGGATCATAGGCCCTCAAAATCTAATTGGCAAATAATATAGGGCTCATTTCTCTATAATCTGGAGTTCACACATTCATTGGCTATTAAAACTGCATCCAGAATCTCTCTACACCAAGACAGGCATTTTGAAACTCAGAGACAACTTTGCTAGCCACCACTAAGCCTCGCAACAAGCAACTTGGCAAAGATCTTATTAGGACTGCCCACCAAGCTAATAGGTCTAAAGTCCACCTCCACCGCACCCATAACAATACCCTAATATTTCTTATGAAATGCTGTGGAGAAAATGTCAGGTCTTCGGGCCTATCACCTTCAAGACTGCGAAAAGCCTCTACTACCTTTTCCTTTGTGAACATCCACACGAGATCCTCTGTCCCAATGGAATTGAAATCAAGATTTTCAAGAACTAGTCTCTGCATACCTTGTTTCGAATAAAAATCCTGCCCTTACGAGCTAGCAGATATTGCTTCCTCCTCCGATTGCTCCACCCCTTCAACAACAATTCTCCCAATGTGATTTGCTCTCCTCTGTGCATTAGTTGCCCTATGGAAGAATTTAGTATTACTGTCTCGTTCTTTCAACTAGAGGGATCGGGCCCGCTGTCTCCAGTAATTTCTTCAAAAGAAGAAGTCTCCCTAACTCCCCCTTCTTCACTACTCTTCCCACCTTACCATTACAACTATAACATTAACACATCACTGACTCTGAGGTACTATGTTAACGTTACCTTTGTTTTCACCAAACTGTGGGGTCCATAAATCGGGATTTAAAACTTTGAGAAACCTGATCTTTGTGTTGCGGTAATTGCTCTATCAAGCTTTAAGTTGTCATGCTGGTGGCTCTTAGGACTTTAGTAAGGAGTGGCAAAACAGTTGGGGTATTAGGGTGAATTTAGGGTTTTAGACAGGTGAATCTTAGAAGCTAAATGGGGCCTTGGAGAACACTTACCATTGTAAGAGCGAAAGAATTTTCAGGGAGATTTTATTAATCGGCTTTTCTCAGCTGTCTTTACAAAAGCTTGCTTAGATATAACCATAGCCGACCTAAACTAGAAGATTTTGACACTGCGGACTTTCAGTCAACAAACTGTTTATGTGACCAACGCAATACTAGAAAAGACATGACAGAAACCATTACCAATTACTCTACTAACCTAGGCACCTAACAAAGATAAAATTACTTGGATTCTCTTACTTCGAAATATCACCAAAATACCTCTGGTGATTCTCCATTTCAAAAGGTATCACAGTCAAGTGAGTTCAATAAAAAACCAAGTTTGTGTAGTTAATTTCCAGTCATATGACACCAATGGTGGACCCATTGTTCCGTTGGTGTCCACTAGGATGGATTCCCCCTGCCCCCGTCCCCACCACAGTGCTGAAGAAGTGGAAAAAGGAGTACCCATCCTTTGTTGTTATGATACCCCTGCAGGACTTGCTTTATAGATTGAGTTCATGATCTCATTTTGCTGAAGATAATGGGGAACCTATTCAATATTAGGCTCCCTTGATGTATTCATTCCGAAATGTGTCCGATCATTGGTTGTTGGTATCAAAATGTACAAGTAGTATTACTAGATATCTTCGAACTTGAGGGTTTCAAACTAAGTGCAATAAATCAGGACAGATGAAATGCAATTTTTCTAAAACAGGAGCATTGATAGGGGGTTGCTTATGATTTACATATTGTTTTCTTTTAAAATATAATTCTGTTTTGGTTGAAAAGAGCTTAGGTGGATCTTGTGTGGAGGGTTAGAGTTATGATGGTGAAGTAAAGATGTGCTAGAGTGTCATGTGAATTGCAAGACAAACAGCTAAATTGGTTACTCGTTATGCAGCATGTTAGTTAACCAAGAAATAACACTTTATTAGTGCTGAGAGGTGGAAGGCCTTCTTTTCTTTTCTTTTCTTTTCTTTTTGTTTTTAAATTTGAGTCAATTTCATCTATCCTGCCTGTCCCGGCCTACATTTTAATACATAGCCCAGCTGACAAAAGTTGGAAGCATGACAAGCTCTTTGCCCCGTTTGGTAAGTGCCACAATTGCAACCCTTGAGCTCCTTGAAACCTCATGTCTTTGTTTTTAGAATGAAATATACAATGAAGGTCCTTATATTCACTGTCACCTTTTCCTAGGTTACATTGTATGTCTGAGTCATTGTCTAAGACATTCATCTGTTCTAGTTTGCCCTTTGTTGCAATTTTTGGAAGCCAGTGGGCTTGTGTTTTGTTATTAAATTCAGTTTTTTGTCCATGTGTTGGTCTGCCTGGAACCAATTTGAATTTTTTTCCATCAGGGCATTAATGTGAAATGTTGCATATCGACCAGGATTTACTAACTTCTAGCTTAACTGCCTTCAGTTTCAGATTTGAAGGCTCTCAGCTTCTGATAAATTTGGTCTTGTTTCAGGAATGCTTACAATATGGTTCTGCATAAATTTGGAGAGAAACTCTATTCTGGACTTGTGTCGACAATGACATCACATCTAAAGGAAATAGCAAAATCAATTGAGGCTGCTCAGGGAGGTTTATTTCTGGAAGAGCTAAATAGGAAATGGGCAGATCACAACAAGGCATTGCAAATGATCCGAGACATATTGATGTATATGGACAGGACTTTCATTCCCAGTACACACAAAACCCCAGTTCATGAGCTAGGGTTGAATTTGTGGAGGGACAACATTATCCACTCCAGCAAAATTCAATCGAGGCTTCAGGATACACTCCTTGAACTTGTACAGAGTGAAAGAACTGGTGAAGTTATTGACAGGGGTTTGATGAGGAATATAATAAAAATGTTAATGGATTTAGGTTCTTCTGTTTACCAAGAAGACTTTGAGAAACCTTTTCTCGAAGTCTCTGCTGATTTCTATCGTGGTGAGTCTCAACAGTTCATTGAGTGCTGTGACTGTGGGGATTATCTAAAGAAAGCCGAGAGACGTCTGACCGAAGAGATTGAAAGGGTCTCCCACTATTTGGATGTGAAAAGTGAAGCCAAGATCACCAATGTGGTGGAGAAGGAGATGATTGAAAATCATATGCATAGATTAGTCTATATGGAGAACTCAGGCTTAGTTAAGATGATTGTGGATGACAAATACGAGGACCTGGGAAGGATGTACAGTTTGTTCCGCAGGGTGCCTAATGGACTGTCAATACTTAGAGATGTTATGACTTCTCACATTCGAGATACAGGTAAGCAGCTAGTTACTGATCCAGAAAGGTTAAAGGATCCTGTAGATTTTGTACAGCGGCTCTTGGATGAAAAGGATAAACATGACAAGATTATCAGTTTGGCATTTACCAACGACAAGACATTCCAGAATGCTTTGAATTCCTCATTTGAATATTTTATTAATTTGAACCCTCGGTCTCCGGAGTTCATATCTTTGTTTGTGGATGATAAGCTCCGTAAAGGACTGAAAGGGGTCAGCGAGGAGGATGTTGAGATTGTTCTGGACAAGGTGATGATGCTTTTCCGTTATCTCCAAGAGAAAGACGTGTACGAAAAATATTACAAGCAACATTTAGCGAAGAGGCTTCTATCAGGGAAAACAGTCTCCGATGATGCAGAGAGAAGTTTGATAGTGAAGCTCAAAACAGAATGCGGGTATCAGTTCACATCAAAATTGGAAGGTATGTTCACTGACATGAAGACATCTCAGGATACAATGCAGGGGTTCTATGCAAGCCTGGGTACCGAGATAGCGGACTATCCCACGCTAGCTGTCCAGGTCCTCACGACGGGCTCTTGGCCAACTCAGTCGGGTGCCACTTGCAACCTTCCACCCGAAATCCTCGGGATATGCGATAAGTTCCGGACGTATTATCTTGGGACCCATACGGGGCGGAGGTTGTCCTGGCAGACAAATATGGGCACTGCTGATTTAAAAGCTACATTTGGGAAGGGGCAGAAGCATGAGTTCAATGTTTCTACATACCAGATGTGCATCCTCATGTTATTCAATGGCGCTGATCGGTTATGCTATAAAGAAATAGAACAGGCAACAGAGATACCTGTCTTGGACTTGAAAAGGTCTCTGCAATCTTTGGCCTGCGTTAAGGGGAAGAATGTCCTGAGAAAAGAACCTATGAGCAAAGAAGTTGCCGAGGATGATGCTTTCTTCTTCAACGACAAGTTCACGAGCAAGCTATACAAGGTAAAGATAGGGACTGTTGTTGCGCAAAAGGAGTCTGAGCCGGAGAAGCAGGAGACACGGCAAAGGGTGGAGGAGGATCGGAAGCCCCAGATTGAGGCGGCAATTGTGCGGATCATGAAGTCACGGCGGGTGCTGGATCACAATAATATTGTGGCAGAGGTCACGAAGCAGCTGCAACCCCGGTTTCTGCCAAACCCTGTTGTAATAAAGAAACGAATCGAGTCCCTCATCGAGCGCGAGTTTTTGGAAAGGGACAAAGTGGATCGGAAGTTGTATCGATACCTTGCTTGAAGATTTGTGTGATTGTCTGATTTAACTAATGGGCTATTTGTGGCCTTGGCTGGTGGAACTGTATTGTTGGATGTTGTTCTTGAATCATTGCAGGCTCAGTTGGTTCTACTGAACAATTTGGTCGGTGTATTTGGTGCCTCTTTTATCAAGCATTCTGCCTCTCTCTCTCGATTTTGCTTTTCACCCTCCTTTTTTTTGTTTCTCTCGATTTTGTTTCTGTTTTCTTTCATGGAATCTTAGCCTCCAATTGGGGGGGAGTGAAGGAAAATAAGTGAAGAGTGTGTTATTTATTACAATATATTTTTATGATAAACATTTTACTTTTTCTCTTTTTGGAAGGAAGAGAAGTGCTTAGAACCTTTTTTTTTTTTGTCATAGAACGTTTATACTTTTCTCTTTTCTTTATAAAATGTAATCCAAACATAATATAACTATTTTTTCTTTTAAAAAAAAATCTTTTACTTTTGATCACAAGGCTGTGAGAATGATAGATAATAATATTAGCTTTTTTGTTTCCTTGAATTTATTATCACTGCAACAGGTTCTTATCTTTGTTTTATGTATATATCAGTTTTTTATATTGTCTTGAATTGTTTTTACTGCTATGAGTTCATATCTTTGTTTCGAAAAAAGGGAGTGCTTAGAGCTTAATGGCATTATATTTCTCTTCAATGTGAATCTTGCCTAAGTTTACCTGGCTTAAATAAAAATAGTTCGAGGTACCTTGGAAAAAAAAAAAGAATTCTTCAACAAAAATATATTTTTTATGTTTTGAATTAATTTTTTTTAACAAAAAAATTAATCGTAAAAGTTTTGGTTTTGATTATGAATTATGAGTGATTTAGATGAGCATAAATTGGAGTTTTTTCTTCTTTTTTTTTTCTTTTCCTTTTTTCAACTGAACTTGAGTGATTGGAAACTAATTTTCCAAATTCAAGTGGTAAATTAATTTATTAGTTTCAGAAACTCCACTTATTCGGTTTATTGTTTTTCAAAACAATAAATCTAATGAAAGAGAGAGCAACTTGGGTTAGTCGTATCAAGTGGGGATTTTCATTAACCATAAACTAAACTATTTTGATTTCAGCCAAGCAATTTTAATTGACATATAAGTGGAATTAATATGGCTAGTTGCATTAGCCATTAAATCCATACTACATTGAATCAAAAAGTGCCTTAGGTCCTAATTGGCTATTTGGATTTTTTTTTTACTAAAAACGCAAAAAATAGACCGACATAGTCAATTTGGTAAAAAATGTAAATTTTTTTTTAAAAGTTAAAAAATTAAAGTAAAATACTAATTGCTAAAATATTCTATTCAAATTTTTATTATTTTTAAAATATAATAATACTGTTCATTAGTAACTTATTTACTATTACAATCAATTACATATAATTACTATTTCAACAATATAAAAAGACAAAAAATGCCCCACTTAAACAAAAAAATTAAAACTATTTTTTAATCTAAATAATTAACTAAAAATTTAGTTTAAAAGTTAATTTACCAAACAATTAACTTTAATTTAAATATAAAATTTTAAATAAAAATATAAAAAAAATAAATAAAATTTTAAGTTAGTTTACAAAGGAACTTAAAATCAAAACAATAAGTACTTTTGTTTCGCAGTAAGGTCAATCTGCAAGATAATAGCTTCTCTTCAGTTTTTTTTGGGATTAGACTGATCTAGTTGATTCACTTTTTGGTTTAAATAGATATATTTTGATAATTTAAATTATTTATTTTATTATTCATAATATATATATTATTGTTGTAAAAAATTAATTTAATCAGATATTTTTAACTGTTTTAACAAATTATATTTATGTTAATTAATAATAAATTGTGATGTCTATTTGCTATTTATTTTATTATTAAAATTATAATTTATTAAGACAGTTAACGATATTTAATTAATTTAAATATTTATAATAATAATATATATACATATACTATAATTAATAAAATAAATAATTCAAATTATTAAAATAAATTTATTTTAATAAAAAAAATAGTCCGATACAATCCCGCAAGCCACTGGAGAGAAGCCAGATCCCAGATTTGTCCTACGATTCCCACCGTTTTAACCAGAGAGGATGGGAAGGATGGTGGTCCCACCACACCACCAGACACCACAAACAGAGAATGTCGCTGAAGCGTTGGGCTTAGGTATCTTCGTCCTATAAATACTCAGAAGAAACGATGGTATTCTGACACGGGGGTGCCAAAACCCTCAGAGTCTCTACGCGCTTCCCTCCCTCTCTGTCTCTCTCCCTAACTACACCACACCCGAGAGAGACGTAGAGCTAGGGTTTTAGCCACCACCAACGATGGTAGCAGATCACCGTGGCAAGAAATCGAAGGTCGCCGAGGAGGAAGATTCTGATCACATTGACGGCGAGCTTGTTATCTCCATCGAGATGTTGCAGGAGGTCCAAGATGAGCTCGACAAGGTCCGCTTTCGCTCTAAAATACACACTCTACGTTATTTATGTTTAGAGTTGTTTTTGATGTTGTTGATTTGTTGAAGTCCTTGGATTGAAGGTCGTTTATGTTTATGTATTGGACTAGTATGCGAATTTTGTCATGAAAATTGGTGGTCATTGATGATATTTCTTAACAGCCCTTGTTTGACACTGGTTATGAATTTCCTGGTGTATTTGGCAATGCAACTAGGATGGTAGCTTCTATTGTGATACTACTTTGATCTTCGGTTTCATTCTTGGAATGAATTGGGGAAAACGATTAATAACTGATAAAAGGTTTGTGAAAGAATCGAAAAATGAAGCAACTTTTGAACTTCACTTTTTGGTTCTCTTCATAGTTCTCAAGTCTGAGAAGTTCCTTGGGGGTGGGGTGGGGTTGGTTAGAAGTCGATTCCTTTATTAGCATTTTATATCAGACATGGATACGAAACGGACACACCAACATGCCAATTTTCAAAAAACATAGAACACGACACTTTTGGGACACGTTAAAAAATTTAAATTTTTATATATTTATTATGTCACATTTGTAAATAATTTATTTAGATTATTAAAATTAAAAAGTCTTATATTTTTTCTTAATAATGTTTCAAAACATATTTAGTGCACATAATCTTTGTTTTGAAAAATAAAAAATATTGATACTACAAAGAAATTTAACAAATAGAACGTGTTTGGAGAGTTCAAGAATTGTCATTAAAATGTCTTTTAAGTGTGTGACATTATAAATTTAATTTTTTAGTTAAGACGTTTAAAAAAATGTCGAATACGAATTTAAGAGTGTTCAAAGAGTGTCGTATCCGACACGAGCGTTCGATGCAAGACGCCACCTTTGTAGAAGTGACTGTGCTTCTTAGTGACTTGATCTAATAACTTTCATACTTGAAGAGGAAAAAATAGAGGGTTAAGGTTTGTTTATTATTTATTTATTTTTCAGTGTAAACTTGCCCACGGTCTTATGTTCAAAAAGAATGAACAAATAGAAGATCCAACTGGATGCCTTATGATTTTATAGTTAGTTAATTTCCCAATCCTGCCCCCTGTAGTACTTTTATCATTTTCTTTATTTATTTTTGTGAACATTACGGGAACAATAACTTTGATTTTTTTCCCTTCTTGTGTGTCCTTTTTCTGTCGATGTTCATCTCTTGCGTAACTCTATTACATGACTTACCATATTAGCCCTATCAATGAGGTGTCCGAATGAACATAAATGAGCAAGTACACATGTCAAGTTGATATTTAGAACTTTAATTGAGCTTGTTAGGCTGATGAAATCTGCATTTCGAATGGAATCAGTTGGAGCTAATGCAGTTTGATTTATGGTATACCATATGGGAAACAAGAATGTGCATTCATTGATAGTATTCTTGTTAGGAACCTGTAACTATTCATTATGTATGATTTTGTTGCACCTATTAATGGTAGGAGTCGCACCAATTTAAGGTAAGTTGAGAAAAAATAGATTAATGTGATTTGGACACATACAACTTAGACTAATTGATGCAATAGTAAAGAAAAGTGACAATATCATCAATAATAAAAATACGAAGGGATAAACCTAAATTGACATGAGATGTCGTATTAAGAAAATATATGAATTTATTAAAACTAATTCAATATATAGCTTTTAATAGAGCAGAATGACGAAAAAAAATTCATGTTAAGATAAAAACTTAGTTTGGTTTGGTATTAATGTTCCATTACATGGTGGATTGCTAAGGATTATCTTTGTGTCTCTTTGTTCTATTAATCCTAAATCTGTGTTCTAGGAATTGAGAGGGTGATATGGATTGTTGTAGGTGATGGGGTTGCTTGTATTGCTCAATTGGTTTCAATGTATATGTACAAATGCTTTGTGATTCTTGTCCAAAGGCTTTGTGACTCTTATGTTGGGAGTGGGTCACTGTTCCAAGTGACCAATAACTACTGAAAGCATTGGGATGTTTGGATGGGATAAAGAATAAAGTATATGAATTAGAAATGAAAGCACATACTATTTTTTTTTTAATTCTAAATGTCAAAAGCAAGTGCAAACTCAACCAAAATATTGTTTTCTCAGAACATATGATGCAATAAGGTTGGAGTAACTTCAACGTTGAGGCTTGCAACGCGGGCTAGATTTAGTTCCTCTAGTAAAGGCTCTCATTTGTGGGCAAGTCTGGTGTAAGCTAACGGGTTGGGGTTTGAACGACGATGCGTTTATAACACTGCTTGATTAGATAAATGGCCACATGCGATCTTGTGGTTCTATTAATTAATTTCCTTGTGTCAGTAGCAATTCTAATTTATTGATTGGCTCTCTTTTAGATTTTCTTCCAGTTCTTGTGGGCTGTGAACAATAAAGTGATTCACAACTTCTCAACTTTTGTCTTTTGTTTTTGTTTCTTTTAGTCCTTATGTTCTGACAATAAGGAGGCTAATGAATCCACAAGTGTTGGTCATTGAATTGGAAAATTTGCTTAGCTAGTTAACTTCAAGTGCATGCTAGTACTTGAAGTGAACTCTACTAAATAATAAACATTTTCAAATCAAAGGAACCGTCATCTGGCATATCCCATTTTAATATGATACATAAACAGAAGTGCCTACATTAGTTGCCTTAAATCTTTTAATGTGGAACTCTATCCCTACTCCTGATTTGCACGATTGTTTTTCACCCACTTGAACTTCATTACGACAATAAGGTAGCTAAGGGTACCATGGCTGTCAATTATGAGTACTTTACCTATTGCCTAGTATACCATAGTTATCCACAGTGAGTGCCGTCATTTAGTGGGGTTAACTAAGCCAATGTTTCGAGGTCGCACATTCACTCAATTTAATCCACCACTATAGTAGTATCTACCTGGGAAAGCCTTTAGCTGGTTGAATTTGCAATATTTTGTTTTTAAATTTATAACAGAAAAATGAAATTTGTATTGTTTTATATCTATGTTTTTTTTCCCTTGAAGCATATTCGTATAGTTAATTTTTTTTCTTTTGTTGGCTCCATAACATCTCAAAACCTTAAGCACTAAGCAATTAATGTCCACTTAAGTTGGCTCTAGTGACCATAGCTTTTATCACCGTATTTATACCTTGAAACCACCTTGCCAAGGTAACTCTTTGACCTACAGCCTCTTGTTGTCCTCCTCTCTATTCCTTTTAGATAAATGAAGGGGAAAAAACTAGGGTTCAACCACAGAAAGAAATTCTTTAATAGTTCTTTGTTTATTTGATATGGTAGGGCTTTGTTATCTCTATCCCACATAATTTACTCTCAACAGAATTTCTTTTTGTTTGGGGGATATTTCTTTGAGAAGAATGCAATTTCCAAATAAGAAGTTAGCAAGATTTAGAATCAACACTAGAGAACTTGATCTTATGGATTATCCCCCCTTCCCCTTTATCTAATGACCTGACCCCCACTCATGCCATCTGTGAGCAGCACAACTATAGCTATAGCCATAATAGACAGACTTGGAAGACAGCAATTATAGCCGTGTTCCAATAGTGGGAGTGGAAACCTTTCGACGAGACAGTTCTAGGCGCAGTATGCAGGCAGCAAATTGATGTGAAAGATGGACTTAAAGACAATGGTTTTCACTTTTTTATGTCATTTGTTCTAAAATCAAGGGTGTTGATCAATCTAAGTTAAATAACCTATATTTATGGTTTTTGCAGATAAATCATAACTGGTCAATTTTTTAAACAGTTAACCTCGCTTTTTCATAATCCTAAATGAACTTGGTGTAAGCAGTGTTCATTAGAGTTTCCACATCTATAAGTGTTCTGTGCATTCTGATTTCCTTGTTGATTTTTTTTTAAAGTAGCCACACCCAATTTCGAGGCACTTGGACTATTTTGTCGTATCGAGCATCCTAAGTTTGGGGAACTAGAGGAGTTTGGCACTTATATTTGCATTCTTATGCAATAATAGAATCAAGATTTCAAGTTGATGTATTGAATGCGCAGAAAAAAGAAAAATCACATACTTAAGATCAGGATAACTCACACCGGCGTAAGATCAGGTGCAGATGTGCAGTTATGCATATCCAATATTTTATATTTTTATGTTCGTTTTTTGCCTTTCACTCTTAACTATATAGTTGGTCAGATGATGTACTGTCAAGTATGAAGAAGTTTAATCCTAAGCTTCTATGAATCTAGATTAGTTCATTAAATGTTGTTTTGAGCTATTAGTCATTACCTCTATGGAACTCCGAACTTTAACTATTGCATTCCTATCCAACAGTTTAATGAAGAAGCCAGTGAGAAAGTTTTGGAAGTTGAGCAGAAGTATAATGAGATCCGCAGGCCGGTCTATGTCAAAAGAAATAATATCATCAAATCTATTCCCGACTTTTGGTTAACCGCTGTAAGTAATCCAGGTACTCGCTATGCATGCTCGTTACAGAACATTTCTTAAGTAATCACAGTTTTTTTAGTTTTTCATAGTTTGACTTCTTCTGCATTATTTCTTCCGCAGTTCCTGAGTCATCCTGCACTTTGTGATCTTTTGAGTGAGGAAGACTCAAAGGTTTGGCACGTTATAAATGAAATGATCAATTGACACATTTATTTTGGCGTAACTAATCATTTTAGTTTGCAACATTTCCTTTATTTTCCTTTCCACCTCTAATATACTAGTTTTTTTTTTCTTTTTTTACTTTGAATGCTATGATGTGACTAACATGGGAGTATAGTGTCCCCAGCTTCTCTTGGATATAACGGAATTGGATGGACATTTCTTTAACTTCACTTTTTGCCCCTGGACTTAGATTTTCAAGTATCTAGATTTTCTTGATGTGGAGGATTTCAAAGACGTGAAGTCAGGATACTCCATCACTTTTGTAAGTTTTTCTTCCCCTTACATTGTTATGCTGGGTTAGGCTTTCTGAGAAGAGTTGCTCATTATTTTATTTACAGAGGCAGTACTATAGATAATTTGCTTACACACTTACAATCGATCTTGTGTTGAGTTCTTACTAACTTTTTGCATGTCTCAAACTTCCAGAACTTCAAACCTAATCCTTATTTTGAAGATACAAAGCTGACAAAATCCTTTACATACTTTGATGAGGGAACAACCAAGATAACTGGCACAAACATCAAGTGGAAGGAAGGCATGGTAATGATGATACCCTCTATATTTTCTTTTATGTTTAAATCTTTTCATACATAATTAAAAATGAACTTCAACATGTGAAGGGTCCTCCAAATGGAGTTAATCATGAGAAGAATGGACACAAAAGGCCGGCAACAGACGATAGGTAACACTAATTTTTTGTTTTTTTCTCAATAAAGCTACTTTTGTGGCAGTAGGTAAAATGTTAGGCTAGATGATCAAGACTTGGGGGAGGCAAGACATCCTTACCTTAAGGAAAGATTAGTTTTGTGCAAGCATTATTGCATAAAGTTGGTATTGGTACACAGTTTGATGAGGTGTGGACAGTTATTAGCATATAGTGGGCATGTTTGGTTTGAGAGATAAAAATGGGAGGATGAGGGATTAGGGGACAAATAAGCCCTACCGTTAATTTAATCTTGTGCTTGGTTGTGAGATAAGCATAGGGGATTAATGCTAGGAGTTACATGCTCCTACATGTTTTTTAGTTTGATGTTTAGCTTACAGATCTTGGTCACATGACTATTCCATTTGGATGATTTATACCGTCTATGGGAGATTAAATGGGGGATAACTATGTCTAAGACTAAGGGGATGGTTGACTTGTCCGAATTATAGCTTTGTCAGTTTGTCCGGAACTATTATACTATTCAATTCAATCGGAAAAAATAATTCTTTCTTTATCCAATTATTTATTTCATGCTAATCAAACATAAGAGAAATGATTCTATGATATATACTCCTATTATATGCAATCTTTTATCACATTCTTTTATCCCCTTGATTCCTATGTATAACTTATCCCGCATAATATTATCCACAATCTCCTCATATCCAATTTTGTATTCCATCACTTTACCTTTCTTTATCCCATAGTATAACAGATACTATCACTAATCCAATTCCCACAAATAATCCTACAACTCAATGTGCCCATAGACAGTTTATTTCATGCATCTAGGATTTACTCCTTTCATCTGTAAGCTTGTATGGAGACAAAGCTAGGTGTACAAGTTATTTTCTTTTTCTGCTTTTCTTATTGGGTAATATACAAGAGTAATTCCAGTGAAAGTGGAACAAGGGCAATTCATGTATATGTATCATAGACGAAGGTAAATCCAAAAATGCCTCAAGGTATAGATCAACATTCGTAGTCATCATACAGGGAATGCGTTGCTTCCCCTCATAGCGGCGTTGAAATGTTTGCATCCTCCTCCTCTTCCTCCGTTTTGTATTTGTTGACATTGTGATATATCAACTCAAGAGACAAATGTTTGGGTTGCATATTCTTACTGTGTTGCATCTATGCCTATTTGTTTGGCCAAGTTCGCAACCCAGAGAAATGTTATCACATTTGGAGAAGTCATCTGATTCTTGTGTCTTGCCATGTAAAGGGAGTCCATTGCATGAAATTTACTGCTAAATAATTATTTAAGATAATTTGTAATTGTTGACAAATGATTATAAATTTAAACTAGTGTTTCACGTTCCATGACCCAATTCCCTTTTTCTTTCCTTGGAGTCACAGACATCCTAATTGTTGTTGATTTGTTCTATGCTAATGCAAGCTTCTTGATGTCCCTCCATCTTTATTCTTGGATTATGAAGCCTTGTAGTGTTATCTAGTTAATGTAAAAGCTCTTAAGTCTTACTTTTTCCATAATAAAATACCTCATCAATGATGAAAAAATTGAAAAAAAAAAGAAAAAGAACAAAGTGAGCTGTGACCAACCAAAACATAGTAATGTGGATGTGTTGTCATTTGATGTCAGCATAAGCTTTGTGTGCATACTGTTTGAAGGGCAAAAATGTAAGACCATAAGTTCTGCTCTTTCTATCGTACTTTTTGGTCACTTTTAAAGGGAGATAATTTCACTTAGGAAAAAGTGGAAGGTTCTTGCCCCTTCTTTTCCTCTATCTCCCACCTATGTTACCTGAACTCGACGTGTTTAAAGGTTGGACTCACTAGTTTCCTAATTATAGGATACGGGAAGCACAGATACGGGTGTGCGGATACGAACACACGTAATGCATTACATTTATAATTATATTATATATACGTATATACATATAAAAATTTGTATATTGTGCTTTTTTTAAAAGATGAATTTTGTATGAGATGATGTTTTTTTTCCTGTAAGGAGATAACGGTAAAGACCTTGGTGTTCAAATTTTTCAAAAGAATGATGATGTAATGTGGTAGTTATTAGATTTTCTTGCACAGTGCATCTTTTAAAATAAAAAAATACAATATCACGTGATTGCCGTGTCCAACTAGAGGTTGCCGTGTCTAACACCGATCCTGTGTTGGTGTCCGTGTTGGGTCATCTCGACATGCATATGGTGCCCAAATTGGAGAGTCTGTGCAATATAGCTTCCCACATCCCGTTTTACCAAGCAATGGAACTCTGTCAATGCCTCCCAAAATTGCCTTACTCTCACTCTTTCTAACTAAATAAATCATAACTCTCAAGGTTTCATCAACACACTGGAAGATTGTGAAATTTTTTCTTTTAACCTCAGTTGTGCTTACTAGTAGTTGAGGTATGGAAGGGGCGCTGGAATCTATACTGTGTGCTGAATGCAATTTACATGTATCGTGCTGTAACTCTCTTTTTAATGTGGTGGGACTTTCTGTCAAGTTATTTTCTTATAAATAAACAATTTCCTTTTTGTAATATTATAGTACGCGATGGCCAACTCTTTAATGTGCGCTTATCAATGCAGCTTCTTTAGTTGGTTCAGTGAAACACAACAAAAAGATATAATAGAGGGGCTTCATGATGAGGTAGACTTTTCTGATCATCATGCTGCTATAGCAGACTTGTATAGTTCAAGTTTTATTGATTTTTACCCTGAAGGTGCATGGATTTAGGCAATTGCTGATGAGTTGACATCAACTTTGGTCATATCTTTCTTTCTGTTTAATTTTTGAACTTTTGCTTTGAAATTGTAGGTTGCGGAGATAATTAAGGAGGACTTGTGGCCCAATCCTCTAAAATATTTCAACAATGTAAAAAAAATTCCGTGCATTTTACTTGCCTTTTAATTTTATTTTACTTGCTTTTTAATTTTATTTTACTTTCTACCTTTCATTGGGCTTATTAGAGGAACTCTGCAACTTTCTGGTGTAGGAAGCTGATGAGGAAGATTCTGCTGGGGATGAAGACGATGACGAGGTAAATTGAATGAAATCATATAATTGTCCAGTGTTATGCTGCTACAATAATTTTTTGTA
>JAOTRH010000001.1:24677094-24735456 GCA_034768845.1 Heliamphora exappendiculata
TTTAAAAACAAATACACAAATAAACTATAAACTTATTAATTTATAATATATAAATTAATAAATTATTAATTACAAACCTATATAATATAATAAACTTTAAGTTTATAATTTTTAATTTAACTTAATTTTAAACTACTATTATATTGTGAATTAAAAAAAACTTAAGCCCGGTCAAGCTTGCTTGAGGCCTGTCCAAAGGCCCGAGCCCGAGGCCCGAACCTATAACCCAAGCTCGAGCCTTTTACTCCTAGAGCCTGGGCCAGCTCCCAAAGAAAAAAGCCTAGCTCGATCTGACCCGGTTTGAAGATTTGACGAGAGCCCATTGGGGCCCGGGCCGAACTTCGTCCGCCCAGTCCACGGCTAGATCGAGCCCAAATTACATAGCTAGTCCTAGGATACTAATAATATCAAAAAAAATGTTTCTTCCTAGCCGGTACCAGTGAAATTCAAAATTTTTGCTATTTTCGCCCAAATCCTGCCACTTGCCCATTATAATAACAGATTATTCTTATTTTGGTGAGGATCTGTAATGGTTTTTTTTTTTTCCATTTACTTTCGCAACATATGCAATCTCAACATAGTATCTCCAAAATTTCGATCAATAATATTAATTGATTCCCTGATTCAATGGAATCAAAATATTTTGATTTTAAGACTTCAGTTAAACTACGATTTTGTTAGAAGCAGGATTTTTTTGTGTGATTATAGGCATTGTTTCTCATGCTTAGCTGTCATATATAAATGATAAATGTATTAGTATCTATTCTGCAACACGTTTGTTAAAATTCTACAACACATGTTTAAATGATAAATGTATCAATGCATATGACTTGTAGGATCTTAGCAGAAGTGTTGCAATAATGATACTAATACATTTCTCATTTATATATATCTTGTGGGATCTTAACATATGTAAAGAAGTATTGTAGTTGAGGTAATGATACATATAGCATTTACATGTGTTGTAGGATCTTAATAAACGTGTTGTTAATATATTTATTATTTATTATTTATATATGTGTTGCAAGTTATTAACATACGTGTTGTGTTGTTGCAGGTGAGAAATTTGTTTAACTCAAAAAAATATATATATATTCAAAGTCCAAATTTTGGAATTTCCATAAAAAAATGACCACCATTTTTAGGAAACCCACACACAAAACGGTTGTTGATATTATGGTGTAATTAAAACCAATTCCTTAAAATCTAAAATGTTCAAAAGCTATTTAGTTTGAAATATTCCATACAAAGATTTGGATTATTGACCAAAATATTGACGATATTATATTGAGATTGTATATGTTACAAAAGAAAATAGAAATAACTATTATGAATCCCCACCAAAATAGGAATAATCTACTTTCATAATGGGAACACTAAACCAACCACTAAAACAGGAATAAACTGTTTTTCGATTGAAGAAACATTGAGGATTAATACTAGCATGGCCTTAAAAAATGGGGTTAATTCTCAAATAACTCTATTTTTAGTTGGGTTCTTTAATTTGAAATATAACTTGGATTCTTGCTAAGGAATTTATATAGTAAAATGTTGGTTTGTTTTCCCCAATTTAAAAAAAATAAAATTAAATAAAACAAGGGTACCTCAACAATTACAGAGGGCTAAAATGTGAGAAAACTAGGTCCATGTAAATTCTCTCATTTCCTTGCTCCAAATCTCCAACTAAGTGTGTAATTACAGGCCAACCCAACCTGGCACATTCTTGACCTGGTAAAGCTTGCCCAAGCCTATTGGGTTCTCGCAAAAACTCGAGTCGGGTTAAATTTTTTTGAGAGGGGGACCCGAGCCTAACACTAGGGATATGTGAACTTGGGCGGGGACCTCGGCTTCGGGTTCTAATTTTTTGTTTTTTTTATTTGTAAAAAAATATGCCACAGAACTTTAAACAAGTTTACTTTATATTTGAAATAATTTATTTTCTTATATTTGTTTTTATTTTTTATCACTTCTACATATAATAATAAAGTACATATTATGTTTTTTTATATTTCTTTTAGCTGATCAATAAACTTATTCTATAATAATCATTATTTTTACTATTATTTAATTTTTGCATATTTAGTTTTACTTGTATATCATAAAGTATAAAAATAGCCATTCAACGGCTTTTTTGCTGCCGAATCGTTAGTCAATAGATCTAGGCCATCAAATGTTTAAAAATAGATATTTATGGTGTTATGTGGTGCCCAGGCTTGGGCTAACGTATTGGGCAAATCGTTGAAGGTTTTTTCTTATTTGATTTCGGGTAAAATGGATTGGGTCTCAAGCTTTTACGAGCAGACTAGACTCAAGTTGAATTACAAGATTTATAACTTAGACTTGGCCCTAGCCCAGTGACGTATGGGTTCATGTTGATTGGGACCGAGCTACTTTAGTGCCGGGCTCGAGCGGCCATGGGCTCTAGACCCAATTTACAACGAGTTCAAATCTTCGTCTCGTGGCAAGAAAAGTCAATAACTTGATTGAAAACTGATAGAAAAAATTTCTTTTATCTTTATGCAATTTTGCAAACTTTCTTTTCTCTTTTAGTTTAGTATCTTTTCTCGTGCTTGTTTGCACTATACATTGTTAAAGCCTAAAAACAACGAAACTTGCTTGTTGGGATGAATGGTTAGGCATTGTAAGATATACTACTAATTTGGCTTCTTATATTAGAAGATAATTTGACTCGGCTCTCCAGTCCTCATCTGATTTAGATATTTTTTTAACTAAGACAATGTGAGAGAAGATCTCAATCTCAAGCTGAAAATTAAAAGATTTGTAACCCTAAGAAGGAACTTGCAATTTATAGATAATCTTACTAGGTTTGTAACCCTAAGAACGAACTTGCAATTTATAGATAATCTTACTGTTTCTAGCGTCTCTTTATACCGAAGCCAAAGGTGCATTCAAATTGTTAAATTGATAGTACCTTTCTCACTAGCTTGACTAAAACAAGCAATTTGACCATTATAGGTATATGTAGAAAACAGATTCATAACCAATTTTTTTTCTAAGACTAGAAAGTAACAATTTGAGTTAAATATGCCCCGTTTAGATAAATGATTTATTGACTTATTTAGTTTATAGACAATTAAATAAGCACTTTCGTTGGATTTATCAAATAAACACGACTTAAGTCAATAAACAAATAAATTAATAAATCAAATAAGTCAAAAAAAGTTAAAATAAGCAAAAAAATAAGCTATATAAGTCAAAATAAACAAATGAACAAGTGTTTTTTTAAACAAAATAAACAAACTAACTTATTCATGTTTTTACTTATTTATCAATAAATAAATAAACAAATACGCAAATTACCGGAACTAAGCCATAGTTAGTTTGAAAAAACGTATGTCACATGTTCAAGGCAGTAGCAATGGTTACACCCCTATCTCCAACGAGAGACACACGGACAAAGCCTTGTCGTTTGAAGAGAGAATTAATCTCATTGGTTAAAATGAATACACTGACAGACAGCCGTAGGATCTAGGGTTGCAAAGAGCTCCTATATATATATATATATACCCCCTCAGAGAAATAGTCGACCCTTTTGCTTCCGTCTTTATCTTCACACGCCGAGGTGAGAAAAGAGTGAAAGATGGTTCAGAGACTCACGTATCGCAAACGGCACAGTTACGCCACCAAATCCAATCAGAACAGGGTTGTCAAAACCCCTGGTATTATCTTCCCTCCTAAACCCTATTTGTTTTTTTCGATCTTTCTTTCTCCTCTGTAAGTTCACTTCCCATTGCAATGGACCGATTCATAACAATTAGTTACAAAATCCTAGGCCTTTTTGTTGTCCTGTGCATCTTTGGATTTTCTGATCTGATAAAACCCCAGATTTGTGTTCACATTTGTTACTTGGAGATGCTTATTTACCTGAAAAGTGTAATCTTCTGTGTTGAATTATTCGATATACTTCATTTTTAATCTTAATTTGTTCGGGAATTGCGGAATTGATAGTTGATTACTCATTTGAGCTAAATGTGTGTGAATTCAGGAGGGAGGTTGGTGTATCAGAGCACCAAGAAGAGAGCCAGCGGACCCAAGTGTCCTGTTACTGGAAAGAGAATCCAAGGGGTATGCGATTTTCTTTTTGGAGGTTCATGTTCTCATCAATGTAGTGTACCATTATCTTACTGTGGAATAAAAGAGATGTTGCATATGTACTGCCATATATACTCATTTTGTGATTGTGCATCCATTGAGAAAACATAGCTTGATTGTGAGTTGTAGGAGAGCATATTCTAAATTCATGATGCACTTGCCAGATATCAGGTTGTGCTCCTTGTATTAATCAGATTGTTAACTAATTGTTCTTTCTTGCATTTTCTTAATTATGCATTGGTATTTATAAACGTAGTATTAATATGACCCCTCAAGGGTGAGTCTCAAGGGCCTTGCGGGGTTCCTCCACTGACCAAAAGAAATATTACTATTATGTTCCTTTTCTTACATTCTTGAAAGGTGGCACACACACAATGTATATGCATTGCAAAGTGTATGTGCATTGCAAGGGGTGATTGCACGAGGAGATGTGTGTAGTTAAAAATCCAAGAGTTATTTTAAATTTTAAAAAATGAATTTGTCTTAAAAATTACTTTTATATAGTAATAAATTTAAATCTTTATGGTAATATGGTTAATTGAAAAAATCATAGAACTTCAATTTGGTGGAGACACCAATTGGTGTTCTCCCTTTATATACTAGAATAGATTATTAATTTTTACGTAAATTATCATCATTGTGTAACTAAATGTTCCGAGCATGAGACATTCAATGGGCAATAAGTATTTTTTATATGTAAGTTGAAATTTAAGTAGCATGGACATGGACACATACACAATACGGACACGCTGACATGATAATTTTCAAAAAATACAGGACACGATACGCTTAGAACATGTTAAAAATTTATATTTGCATATATTTATTTTATGTCAAATATGTAAATAATTTAGTCGGTGGTAATTTAACATGTACAACATATCACTAATAAAATAAAAAAGTCTTATATTTCATTTTATAAATGTATCCAAACATATTTAGTAACCATAATTTGCGTTTCGAAGAATGCATACTATTGTTATTATAAAGAAATTCATTACATAGGATATGCTTGGAGAATTTAAAAAGTATTCATGAAGTATCAAGAAAATGTATAACATGATAAATTTAATTTTTTAATTAAGATATGCTTAAAAAGTGTTGGACATGAATTTAAGAGTGTCTGAAAAGTGTTGTGTCTGACACGGGTGTTCGACACGACACGCCTCATTAGTAGAAGTGTCGTGCTTCTTAAATTGAAATGTATTAGTAGATGATAAGTTTGAACCTGATAAATTTACAAGTCCAATTATAGGCTAAGGGAGCTCCCCTCCATAATTTCTCCTCTCCATACTCCTTAAGATTCTATTTTATGGGTTTATGATGAATCCACAACGATGATTTAGACTGTTTATCTCATAGGCTCTACTGAGAAGATCATGTGTTTAAGTTTGATTTATTCATTTTGTAAAACAAACCACTATTTGTTCATGTACCTATCGATGTCCAATCAAGTTAAATCTTTGCATGGATGATCTTTTCCCTGCAAGACCTATAAGATGATGGGTTATAATCATCGTTGTGGGCCCACCCTAAGCCCACAAAATGAGGTCTTGATGGGTATGGAGGGGAATTTCTCCCATAGGCGAAGCCTTATACCTTTCGAGTATTCAACTATTCTTGTTACAATTTTTGCAATGTACTTTCCTCCGGTTGATCTAGTGTATATTGAGTTAATGATGCACCTGTTTTGTACAATAATTATTTTATATAATTGAAAAATAAGTGTGCATAGTAGTATGGTGATAAGCAATGTTTGAGGAGTGTTGAATAACCGAGATTCCCATTGTATAGGAGGCAACCCCATGCTTGCAGCTCCAGAAACTCTCCCTAGAAGGATGGCGCCTAGTTTCACAAAAGCATTACCAAAATCTTGGAGGAATTTTCTAATTTTCTTTCACTTCTCGTCATTTTGGAGGGCAACCTTTGTTCAAGGAGCTGTTTTTTTAGATACCTTTTGTGAACAGAGGAGGTGTTCCTGTTAGCTTCTTTGGTGGACTCATTTACTTGTCAAGAGTTAAGTCCCCAATGTTTTACAGGGAAAAAAATTTAAGCGACGATTCATGGTCATGCTTCTCATCATTTACATGGAAAACTTTTTGACCTTTGCTAAATTTATTCTACTAGTGCTCAAGTAATACTGTGACTTTCCCTTATGAGAGAAAAAACTTAGGACTTTCCCTTTGTTGCAACTTGGGGGTTGGGGCATTAACACGGTGTTTAGTTGCTCATAAAATTTGTATAGTCCAGTAACACTTTCTTGTATTGACCACATAGCCTGTACTCTACAAAGGCAATATTTTTGTGTCTGTGTATGCTCGTTGATTGTAATGATGCCTATGGTTTCTGGGGAAAGCTCCTGAAATCCATCATGCTAAGTATAATAAATCTAATCTGGTCATTTTACCCAAAAGTTGGTAGTGAGCTAGACTTCTGTATATTCAATTTATTGATATTTGAGAAGGTCCAAAAATACATGCATTAGGATTGCATGTACCTTTTGTTGAAATCTTGGTTTGCAATGTTGTTCTGCCGATTAATGAGCTGTTTTTTGCACAAAGAATGACATTGGCTTTAGAAAGGGCTGGTTTATTTTAATATAATCACATTTACGTGCCAGGGTTTCTAATCACAGAGTCTGGTCTGTGATCAGTTTAGTAATGGCCATAACCCATGAGATTTAATAATGGCATATCTATCGCTATATTAGGCATACTTATGAGATAACTTGGTTGTGAAAACATTAAGGGGATCTTGCTAGGATATCTTTTTGTAGACCAAGTTTTACATACTATTTATGTGTTCATGTATTTGAGTTTTCCTCCCCTTTTTTGACGATTTTGGTGAATAAATTTCTGAATTGAGTATTTTCTCATATTCTTCATTTCGTCCTTCGTTGGAGGGTTTGGTTGAAACCCCATAGCTCATGGTATTTGAGCTAGCTTTGTTGAAAGTGTAGAAATCAAATCAAAATTTGCAACTTCCAGCCTTGATCTTTTTGATAAATAAAAGTATTATATAGAAAGGCATTAAGGGAATACTGCCCAAAAGGGAAAAGACCCCATATAACATGATTCGAGTTTTCTTCTAATTGTAATTGTTGGATTTGCTCTTAGTTCACATTTGATGCCCGGGAGGGTTCCTTGCTGTCAAAAGTAGGTGGTGTGTGCTTGTCAGATGAGATTCGTTCATGACTAGTATTGATATGCTTCGTTTTCTACCTCCCCAAACCAAACACCTTTACCAAAAACCTCAATTTGTTTTCAACATAAGTATGAATCAGTGCATGAGCGTGCCCAATCCATTTTTAATATGATTCAGTGCATAGGCATGCTCAATCCATTTTAACTTGTGATTCAAACTTTACATTAAAGCATTTAGCAACTGGAAGATTCCTCAGGAGAGATCCAGTGATTTGTGTGCATTCACAAGTTTAGAAAATGACATAGCTGAATTAAGAAAGTGAAAACAGAAAACATTTCTTTTTGTTTTTTTTGTTGCAATGATGGAATGAAGTAAATCAGAGCACAAAAGTATGGATCGTGAGCAAAGTGTACATATTCTCTAGAGAATGAAATACTAAATGTAATTTTGCTTATGAAAAAGTACCTTATGTGAGGTTGAATTGAAGCCTAAATTGATGATGTCGGGTGGATAACAAAATTGGGTCAAGGAGTGACCTGAAGTGAAATTTTAGTTGCTTCAACCGGTCATCAAGGGGCAAGGCCATAGCAACGTTGCTGGAGTCAATTGGTAGGATGCGCGATGGAGGTGGTCAAATGAGATGGAGGTGGCATCTGAGTTGTTTGGCAATGACAACGATCTTGTTTGGCAACGGAGCTGGTGTTGGTGTTGTTCGGCGCCGGCAGTGGATGATGTGGAAATTATCGTTTTGGTCAGCGATGTTGTTTGGCATGCAGGTGTGTTGCCAGATCGATTGATGTTCAATGACGGTGTAGCTTCAATGGTTGCGCAACAGTGTCAGACATCGTTTGGGGATGTTGTAATAGCAAGGGCTTGGATTGCGCAATGGTCGCGATGATAGTGATTCGGACACGGTGGAGAAGGAGTTGATGTTTTGGAGGCTATAATGGTTTGAAACTTCTTTTTTTTTTTTTGGTTTTTCCCCCCTTTCTCTAGTGGGACTAAAGGCAAAGATAAAACAGTAAATGCTGTAATTTTGGAATTGTTTGTTTTGGTATCAAGTTAATGTAGGACAAAGACGAACAAGTCGTTAGGAATTCGCATATGAACGAATCCTAGGAATCTACACCTAGGAATGAAATGTAATCCACACCAGTTTTAAAGGAAATAATGTTATTCAACCATTCAATACCCTCAAATGCAAGCATAAAGCCCTTGAATAGACCATTGGAATAACAAAAGATAAAGATAACTAATCCTAAACATATCTTATCAAATCTTCCTAAAGTAAATTTTAAACATGGTAAAGCCTAAAATCTAAGAAGGCTTGTTGCATGTTGACAGGCTTGGAAATACATGGCCATGTTACATTAAAACTTCATAACCAGTGATCTAGACTCTAGTTCAGAAGAGTATAGTTTTCCCTCTCTGCGGGCTTAATAGGAGGAATAATACCTTGGTATGAGGGGTTATTAACATCTTTGAATAATAAAAGTCTTGAGGTCCAACAATTTTTAGTGACATTCGTTAATAATATTAAGAGCCCCCTTTGCCCCCCTTTTTAATAAATCACTTCTGCTTCTGTGAAGAAGAGGGGTGAGAATCTGACACTATGGATGCCTTAACACGTGTTTCAGAAAATTGTTGGCTATGGCAAAAGACGAGCCTGCGTCTCCAATTTGGACCTGCACTTTATGGTTATCCAAGCTGGTATTATTCTTGATATGCCTTTTTATAGTTCTTACGTTTTGGAAAACAATTAACGTGCTCTTAAGAATTCTTAATATGAAAAGATTCTGTTTGTTTGTTTTGGCATTTGGATATCACCTGACATGGGCCTACGCGACCACATCAGCTTAAATGATACCAGCTTTCTTCTTAAAGATGTAATTTTGCCTAGCCTTTGGTCTTAGCTGCCATGAACAGATAGATCATATTCTCTGTTCTTTTTGTTTGAGCTTGAGGATTCGGAGGCTTATTGGATGAGGCAGCTAGTCCCGACAGATCAGCCCTTACTTTTTGGTGTTTCATAGTGTTCTGTTGTATTTGGTCCAGATTTGTGAATGAGTCACGTCACTTGCATGTGCTTGTTCATTTTTCTATAGCTCCAATGTCCATATATTTTTTCTTTTTCTTTTTCTTTTTTCCTTTCTTAATTCACGGGGGAGGGGTGGTTACAATTTCTGTGTATAGGTAAGTTTTTTTTTTATTTTTGTGATATTGTATACAACCTGATCAATTCTTGCAGAGAGCTTTTTTGCTTTATGGCCTTATTTCTTTTCAATCTGTTTAGTTAATTACGGATTTAATTGCTATTGCATAGTTCTGAAGTGAGTGGACCTATCTTTAGCAGCGTCATTAAAGATCTTTAAGAGTAAGTGGTATCACCGCCTCTTCAAATTTTGATTTGTTTGCAGATTCCTCACTTGAGACCTGCTGAATACAAGAGGTCTAGATTGTCCAGGAACCGGAGGACTGTAAATCGTGCCTATGGTGGTGTATTATCTGGAGGTGCTGTTAGGGAGAGGTAAGTTACTGTACTTGAATAATGGGATTCTGCAGTTTTTTGTAGTTAACAAATATTTTGTTACGTGGAAGGGGTGCCATAAAGTAATGGGTTTTTCTAATATTTTACCCCATTGTGGATTGGTAGGATCATCCGAGCCTTCTTGGTTGAAGAGCAAAAGATCGTGAAAAAAGTTCTGAAGATCCAGAAGGCGAAGGAAAAGCAATCCTCAAAGAGCTGAAATGGAGCGATAAAGCAAATTCTTTGTTAGCTTGCATAATGCTGGAAAGGAAATTTGACTTTGACGATGATGATGACGATCACGAATGAATGTGGAAAATATTATGTTTAGGCACCTCAAAATCTGAGGAAATGTCTTTAACTTCAGTTTTCCCTATACACTGATTACTTGGGGAACATCTTGTTCAGTTTGTCGACAAATCGGTCAATCTCTAGAGATGTTGTTTTCTGGTAAATTTGTGCTTTGACGAAGTATTTGGTATCCAAATTTGCAGTTCAATTTATTTGTCAAGTTTTAGTTTGTTTTGTTGGTGCTACATGTGTCTCCTTATGCTGGCTTGCGAATGGAACTGGAATTTATGCTCAAAAAAATGGTATGCTCAAAATTTTATGAGGTGCCAGTAGAATCTGCCCTCAGTTTGTGAAACGTTTTATTGTGGGAAAGATTAATATATGCCAAACTAATGATGCCTATTTTTTTAATTACTCGTGAGATTTATATGATGTATCGTATAAATAAAAAAAAATGTTTCATATATATAAAAATAATAATTAGGAACGGGCTTATCCTTCAATTGCATTAGGGTAATGTAAGCACACTAAAAATCAGTCACAAAGCTGAACACAAATAGTGCATGGGGTCTTTTTTCTGGTCACCAGTCATTGCTACTAACTTCGTCTTTCAATTTTACGACCTTTGTCCATCAATGTTACTTATTGGTCGCCACTTTGACTTACTACTTTCATCCCATGCTTACCATTTTTGCCCAACCGATTGCCACTTACGTTTACCAACGAACTACCACCTCTACTCACTGCCTTTTTTTACTAGTCACAGTTTCAACCATCATATATTTTTTCATCGATTGCACCTCCGACCACCATTATTGGCCACTATTGTAGTCACCACTTATAACCATAATTTTTAATAATTTTACCAACATTGGCGATGACATCTTTACTGCTATGAGCTTTCCAATTTCACCACTATCAACCGTTGTTCGTCAAAACACCTATGGCCGCCGTTATCTATTGCTACATTCTAGCATCAAAAGTATCATCACCTTTGACAATTTCTCTTAAACTTTCTTCATTCCCTTGTTTCGAAATAAAATTTTATAAAAATATGTAATTATCATAAATAGTTTTTTTCAAAAAATAAACATGAACACTTTTTTAAAAAATGGTATTCATTTAACACCAATATTATACTCTAACACTCATCCAAAACAACATACAAGTGACTTTAATGGTATTCATGTAATGCACATGATCACTATACATTATTTACCGTTTGGTAATTAAATTTAATTAAGCCTTTAAGTTGAATTTTAATTAAGATTTCATTTGCCTATTGGTTTTAAAATGAATTTTTTGTCTTTTTGTTTAAAGTCAAAAAGTAATTTAAGTCTCGTTTCTTAACATCAATTTTTTTTTGGTATATTGGCTTTAAGTACTTGTTTGGGATGGTTCTTAAACTTGACTTTTAAGAGATTTAGCGTTTATGAAAAAAATAAGAATAAAAAAAATAAGAGTGTTTGAGATAATTTTTCGTAGTAACTTTTTTATTTTTTTTATTTTTATTGAAATGTTTTAATTGCCTATACTTTTAACTTTTAAGTTGTAGTGTTTGGGATATTAACACGTTTTTTTTAAATTATTGTGAGTAGAGTTGTTTTTTTATGTAAATGTATTATTATAATTTTATTTGAAAAAAAATTAGTGTGATTGGAATATGTATTGACTTTTTTATTGGATTAAGAGGATGAAAAGAGTCATGTTTTTTTAGAAACCAAACAGTGTAGCTTAAAAGTTGGCTTTTAAAAAAAAAGTTATCTTAAAAGCTAACCCAAACAGGCCCTAAGCCTTTTAATCTTTTCACTTTTTTAAATAAAATACTTTTATATATTTTTTAGAAATGCCATAACTTTTATTATCTATTTTTTGTATGAAAATCATATTTTTAAAATTTACTCGTCGAAACTTATTAAACAATATCCATATTAAATATAAATTATATAAAAAAATCTAAAAAATATAATAATTTTTTTATGATGCAATGTTTTTTGCTTTTTTTTTTAATTTTTTTACTTAAAGTGACTTTAAGCTAAATTTTTTTGACTTATTGTCTTTTGAATTAAAGTCACCATACAATACATCAAACGAACTTTTTATTTATTTAGCTTAAAGCGACTTTAAAGAAAAAGTTTCGTTTAAGGCTATGTTGACAAATGATGCCTTATTATGGGTAGAAGCTTTTTTAAAAGATTCATATTTGGCAAATTTTAATTTAAAAAAAAAACATTACAAGTCACTTATATTAAACATAATACCATTATAATTATGAGATTTTTTTTCAAACTTCTATATAGCCTTTTAGGTTCATTATTAAGCTTAATATTATAAAATTTTAGGTAATCTCAAATTAACAAAAAAAAAAGTGTTAACAAAGGTATCTGACGCTTTAGAATATGAGTACAGGAAGTTACTTATAACAGGCATGTTTATGAGAATATTCTAATACAATGATATGAGAAATTTCTCATATATTTTATAATCTGAGTATAAGAAATTTCTCATAATACGTATGTATATGAGAATATTCTTATATAGTGATATATGAGAAATTTTTTATACATTTTAAAATCTAAATACATATGTGAAGTTTCTCATAACTTGTGTGTATATAATAATATTCTCAATTTATGGTATATGCATGAGAAATTTTTCATACCATGTCTGTGTATATGAATATTCTCATATAATGATATATGCGAAATTTTTCATAACACATGTGTGTATGAAAATATTCTCATGTAGTGATGCATGAAAAATTTTCTAATAGCATGTGTGTATATGATAATATTAGCCATGTTTGGATGACTAGCTTATTGGCTTATTTGCTAATAAGCAAATAAGCTAAAACACAAATAAGCCACTTCGTTTGGGTGACACAAATAACCACTTTGCTAATAAGCAAATAAGCCAAAACATAAATAAGCCACTTCGTTTGGGTGACACAAATAACCCACTTCGTTTGGCTTATTTTTGGCTTATTTGCTTAAATAAGGCACTTTGTTTTGATAATTTTTGACTTATTTAGTTTATTGATTTATTTACTTATTAGCTTAAAATTTGGCTTATTTTGTTCGTTTGGGTGACGTAACTTATTTTTGACTTATAAGCCAAATAAGCCAATAAGATGGTTTATCCAAACATGGCCATTATCATGTAGTGATGGTTTATCCAAACATGGCCATTATCATGTAGTGATGTATGAGAAGTTTTAGATAATATGTGTATGAGAATATTCTTCTCGTGCATTTTAAAATTTGAGTACGTATGAGAAGTTTCTCATAACTTGTGTATGCATGAGAATATTCTTATATAATGATATATCCATGAGAAGTTTCTCAGTATGTGTGTATGAAAATATTTTCATCTTTTGATATATAAGAAGTTTTTTCATAACATGTGTATATGAGAATATTCTAATTTAATAATATATGATAAATTTTTCATAGCATGTGCGTGTATAAGAATATTATTATGCAGACGATGATACATGAGAAATTTTCGCATAATATGTGTGTATATGAGAATATTATCATGTAGTGATGTATAAAAAAATTTCGATAATATGTGTATGAAAATATTCTTCTCATATATTTTTAAATCTGAGTATGTATGAGAAGTTTCTCATAACTTGTGTGTGCATGAGAATATTCTTATATAATAATATATGCATGAAAAGTTTATCATAGTATGTGTGTGTATGAAAATATTCTTATCTTGTGATATATGAAAAAAAATTTATAGTATGTATGTGTATGAGAATACTCTTATATAAGAATATTCTTATGGAGTGATATATGATAAATTTTTCATATATTTGATGCGTGAGAAGGGAAAAACAAACAATTTTAAATAAAAATAATTTTAAAAAATTAATTTTTTACCTAATCAACGAATTTAAAAACATAATTTAAAAGTTAATAAATTTCTTTTCTAATTTTTTTTTGTTTTTTCAACCACTCTAAATTTTTTAGTTTTTTATTTTTTTCATAATAGAACGAATCTAAAAGTATTATGATTTTAATTAAAATTAAAAAAAGATTACTAAATGTAAAAAAATTCTTATAAAATTTTTAAAGTAACCTTTTTTTAAAATAAGTAAAAAAAATTTAAAAAAATTTTGAATTTTTTTTCCTTCATATTTTGCATTTATTTTTTAATTTTTGAGAATATAAAAAAATTTGTTAGCAAAAAATAAATAAATAAATAAAAAGACTCAAAACACGTCAATTCATTTAATCATAATTCACGTGGCATATCTCATTCGGTCAATTTTTTTGGTCACTGATTTAGGGATGTCTAAGTATCCCTCTAATGAATAATGTTCGAAGTGCAGATTCGTTCTCCGTTTATGCAAGTACAAAGCCTGAGAAACCATGCAAATACCCAAATCGTATCTTTCTCTAAGTTCTCATTCCCCCCTTCTCATAATCTTATTATAATCTTTTTATCGGCCTTTTTGTTTCCCATTTCGTTTGAACCTTGAATCCACTTGCATCTCAGAAGGATTAATAAATTGTATGGCCACAGTCCCAGAAAAGCCGCTTCTCTAATTCGATGCTTACATGATGCAACCTCGTGAGATTTAGAAAACTGTGCACTGGATCAATGCACTCGTTGCATTCGACGAAATCACTCATCGAAATCTCTAAATGTTTGGTTATCACTACAACTTTCAAATCGTGGAGGAGTTGAATTCAACGCAAATTTGTGAGTTTAAACCAACGAATGTATTATATTCAAGTCGAACTACTTTTTACGGCTTTTGAGCTTGTATGAAATCATGCTTATTATTACGCCCTCAATTGAAGAAGCTTAAGATAATTGGTGAAGTGGGTTCACAACTTGCCAGTATATTATGTTGCACAAGATGATATTTTTGATAATTTTAGCAATTGTTTCAAATTTTGAAGTTGTGAATAAATTGCGGTCGCTTTTACTTCCTTTACTGTTAGGCTCTCACTTCATGCTGAAAAAAAGTGAAGAAAATCCATCAAAGACCCATACGGATCGTCCATTCGGACCGATCGATCGGGTACTGCGACATGCCCTAGACGGATTGATGGACAGATTGATTAGGATTGATGACAGATCGATTGGTCTTGGGACAGATTAATCGGTCTGCAACAATACTACAAGTAGTCCAAGATAAATCGATGGACATAATCGATCGATGTGCAAATGGATCGATCGGTCTGTTTCAAGACTACGTTATTTAACCTGCTAGAGTTGCATCTGTTCAATGATTTTGACCTAGGTTCTCATATTGCTTTGCCTCAAAATATTATTCTTGTATTCTTCCAATTTTTTAGTGAAACAAGTGTGAGTCCGTAGACACATGCACAACTTGTCAAATCTTTGCAGATTTGTCACAATTGCCATTTCATGAAGTAGATGGCCATATCATAGTCATTATCCAATGTCAAATGTTCTACTTCTGAGTCTTTACAGTACAACAAAATTTACTGTTAACTATTCTTTGTTTCTTACTTATTTTGAGGCATGAACCAGTTATTTTTAGTTACTGAACTTTTACTGTTGATCATTGATCTTAAGGACCTAGGTCCTAGGTCCTAGTTCCAAAATTCTTAGGCCTCTGTTTTGGTATCAAAAAGGAAGGCAACGGAAGAGATGCAAAAAGAAAAAAATGGGGGGTGGGAGTGGGGGTGGGAAGAATAGGACGGATAAACCATAAATTTTTTCCAACATGCTTGTTGCTCTTAATAAAGGAATCCTCTACGTAAGACTGTAAAGAGATCATGTTTTGGATGCAAGCCCCTGCTAACCGAATCCAAAGTGAGATGTAAACTACATACCCGGTATATAATTCAATTAAATATAACAGTTACTAGTGATAAGTAGTGAACACCTCACTCGGACAAGGGAGTGAATCCCATGGCAGAATTGGTTTCCATACATCCAGCAGATCTGAAGGCAAAGTGAAAGGAAAGCCAATTGATCGGATGGTTCCCCATTCATTATTATGATGAGCTTCACTTGGCTATTTTCTCAATCCCACGGCATCTTCTCCATTGCCTATGCTTCCTTGCATAACTTGTGGTGTACTGATGAGAAGCCATTGAACTGCTGTTGTGGCCCTTCAAAATCAATACTCTCGGAGGTACATTTAACATCCCCGATTAGGTGAGAGGAGAGATTGAAAATCATGGAACCATCATCGATGGTATTCTTGTTGGTCGATCCTGACATCTTGAGAGGTGGAAACATGAAACCAGTGGAAAGATCTCCGTTTGGATTGGGAAAAGGAGATGGTTAACAAACTGTTGGATTCTTGGGCTTATATGAGGGGATATCTAAAGCTGAAAAACTGGCAGCAGATGCCTTTTGTAAGTCATTATTACTGCATAACTGGATGGCTGATCCAGTTTCAGTTGTGCAAGAGATGGTCTCCAAACTGAAATGAACATGAACAGAGTGTGCACCTTGGTTGAATATATCAGATGCTGTACTTTCAGGTATTGGAGATACCCAACAATGAGAAAGCGTTCTCTGTGCCATAGAGTTAGTTTTCTTGAATATCCTACAAACTGGCCGTGCCTCCTCTGGCTCAGAGGAGAAACTAATAATGGTTTGATTGTGGTATAGCATACAATAATCCACATGGAAGCAAAGAACAACAAAAAAAAACAGAGGTTTATGATTGACTTACATTGGCAGGAAGGTTATTATCCAAAATCTTCTTAGGTGATGCTGAGTTGGAGATAGGAGGTAGTTGGAACTCGTGCATCATTCAGTCAGTCTTGAGTCCTTTGGAAGCTCTGCCCTGTAGAAAACCAGGGACTTCTTCAAACCAATGCACTTGGTGCCCTTAGAAGAGTAGATCGGTCGGTCTGTTCCGGTCGCCTTCCAGAAGCCAGCCCCTGTGACACGGTTTGGCCGTACAATCTTCTTGAATTTTTGATCCCTTGGGCAGTAGAAGTACCACTCTTTGTCCCCAGTAGATGCCAGCTCTGGTGAAAATTTAGGTGGAAAAGCATGTGACTTGCATTAGTAAGGGATAGTTGCTACAAGCACCAAAGATATAGCAGCTGAGTCAAGTACTTCAGTTTCAGGTGGTCATCCTGAAAAGTTTCAGCTGATACATACACATGGAGAATAATGTTAATATCCTCCAATAATGAAAAACTGGAAGAGCTTTAGCATCTTATCTGTGATTGCCACAGAAAATATTCTGTAGAAGGAAAAGGCAAGGTAACTTCTCGTGTCTAAAATTTAGGATTTAGGATTAAATAAATAAGAAGACATGGAGGTAAGTGAAGGTGTTTTCATACTAAAAAGCTTTATACAAAGCCAAGCTTGGGGAAATGGATTTTATTACTTGGAAAATCCCATGGATCATATTTGTATATATCCACTTGCAGAATCAGTTCAATAGGAAGAGGTCACTGGTGAATCTTCCTCTTTCAGGTAGAACCCAACTAGCTCCTCATCTATCGGATGGAATCTGAATCCTGGCAACATAATATCATCCATCATATCAGCATCACCCTTCTCATCCATCCTTGTCTTCCTTCTCTCTTCCTAATCCAAATTCGGACCAATGATGTAGAGGGTGTATGATGAAGTTGAAAATTTGAACCGAACTGAACACGTATGTTTGTCTGGCAGTCTGAAACTTGAAGTGAGTTTCAACGGAAAGAACTCATAAGTGTAGCACACTATAATTTTCTCTGGGTTCAAAGACATTTTATGCTTACCGAAGAGGGGTGGGGTCAGCCTCAGAAGCTTCAGCACCCTTTTTGGGCAGTTGCAGGGGAGACTGGAGAGCATATTCATTGACTACTTCAAATCTATTTGGGTTTGTTTAAATCCAAATTCTTGATCGCTAGAAACTACAAATGCGGCTGTTTGTGGGGATAGTATAATAGAATTGATTTCACATTTGCTGTTGTGCTCTTCTTATATATGCTTCTCCTTATATCTTATCCCAATCAAGACAAACTGACAAAAGCAACCTTTTAAAATAGTCTCTGCTTGAATTTTTTTTTTTTGTTAACCATGAGAATAAAGAACCAGTGTGCGAGGCAATAACTAAAATTTTTATTCAATGAAGGGACTTTCTGAAAATTCCTCCGAGATCCCTTTGAGATAAATATCAATAATTCTTGGATCCAAAAATGCACCTTTCTATTCCATCCTTCTGTTCTCTCTCATTCTACCCGCCATATGTGATCACCTATCTGTCAGAGTGAGGGAGTAGGGAGGAAGATTTTGGATCTAATGGGGATTCCTTAAAGAAATATGAAATATTTCATGGTGAGGGTCTCACTGACCCTCCTGAGAATATACTAAACAACCATTTGGCCACTAAAGGGACAATCAGAATATCTCTTTCATGGATGCCACCTACGAGACCTGTAAATTATTGGCTTTCTGAGGACTTCAGTTGCAGCTTCATGGTTTCACACACCAACAGGAAATGAAGAGTTAAAAAAAGGAGAAGAAAAATAAATACTATTTGCAATTATTGTCAGGACTATTTTGTCGTTGGTATATGGGCCCACATATTTGTGTCTTATTGGGATGGTTTTGTGCTGGTATATATATTTGAATTGAAGTTCTTCTCCTAAAAGTTGATCAAGTTATCCCTGTTGTTTATGCTTGTGCCTAGAAGAGTTTCGTTGATATACACCTTTACTCTAAATTTTTGAAGAGATTGTTTTCATGATTCGAACCGGCACAACCAGCGACATTAACAGTAAGCTTTACTATTAGGTCAATCTGTCCTTCGTAAAACAAACCTTCAATAATACAGGAAACATTGGTGAAGTGCTGAAAAAACAGCTGTGCTAAGAAAGTAAGAGAATGATCCAATACCATCCACTAAAAAGAAAGAAAGAAAGAAAGATAGGTAGGGGCAAGAATTCCATGCTTCAAGATGCCCTTCGACTTTGTGAAGACATTATAAAGCTTTTCTAATCTTGGATATTTATCTCTAAATGCTTATTATAAAGCACAATGAAACCATTCAAATTTCCCAAATTCTTAATTATTGTCCCACCGATACACACAAATACACATATAATTAGCAATTAAAGTAAAACTATGGTCATGTGTAAGTCATTTGACTTTTGTTTACCAAGACATTAGCTTGCGCGATTATTGGATTCTTTCCACTTCAATATCAAACTCATTTTAAAGATATATAAAATGAATATAGAAAAAGGAAAAATGTCATAAAACTATTATGTAGTAACTTTTTTTTTTCATTAAATAATGTGTAGTAGCTTCACAAATATATCCACTTCTTTTTTCACAGCCTGTTATAAATGGGATCTTTGTACATTGCTGGGTCGGCCCTATGGCCAAGATCACAAGGCGGTCGACTTAGGCCTCTACGTTAGATTAAAAAAATAGGGCTTCAAATTTCAAATATCCCTTATTAGGCCTTATCTAAAATTATTAAGTAAAAAAGTTTATCAAAACTAAAGGGCCCAACCCAAACAATTTCTTTTTCTTTTTTTTTGATAAATACAAATTTTCTTGTTCTCCTGTTTGTTCTAATTCTATTTTTCATTTTTGTATGCATAATGCACTGTGCATCTAATCTATAATTGTCTGCGTGTTCTTTTTTTTTATTTACACATTTATTATATGATTTGTCTTACTTGTGGGCATTCTTAATTTTTCATGTTAAATTAATTTCTTTATGTTATTTCTTTAATTTGAATAATTTTATAAAAATGCCTCCTAAAAAGTATTTGCGTGGATCTAAAAAAAGAAGAAGAAAAGCAAAAAGTGAAAGAATTAATTAATCTTGAGTGGGTTATCTTGATAAATTTCTTAGTAATAAGAAACAAATAAGATATTTCAATTTTGTTGAACATTTATCGAGCCCCTTTTAAAATGTGTGCCTAGGGCCCCAAATTACTGGAGGCCGGCTCTTGTACATTGGTTACCACCTTGTCTCAAGTATATGGATCCACCTTAATTTTTGTTTGCAACTGCATTTGAAATTTTATGCTCTTGGGTTCTTGTTAATACAACTCAGGTGTAACTTCCAAGGCAGTATGACTGTTTTGCCCCCACAATATGTTCTCATGCCAGCACATTTGATCTGATTGGACAAGAAAATTGGTCATTTGAGTTTGCCTGGTGCTCTACCCTTGAAATTTGGAAGTTAGGCAAACTGTTCTGAAACTAGGTGAAGGGATGCAAGTGATTTTAGAATGCACCTCCACATGCATGGTAAACTTTTATATAGTACACCTAACTGTAATATAGCAGTAGTTCAACTGCTTGAGTTGATTGTTTTAATAGTAGTGTTATGCTAATCATTAATTATTACAGCTAAAAAAGGAAAGAATGAAATGTCATTATCTAGTGAAGTGAACATTATGATGTCAATGGAAATGATAAACCATCTATTGTGTGAGACAGTAAAATGAAGGGAATTATATTCATTATATAACCTATGCTATTTGTTATATTCCATATGTAGTCCATGTTGTTTGAACAGTGCATGAAGGAAAGGAAGTTGGGGGTTTTAGGTCATTACATGTATCAAGAGAAGGCATAAGTTGATTTCTTTGATTTGATCAATTGTTTCATATTGTGTGTGGAAATGCCACATGTGGTATTTGGACTACACATTTGTATTAGCTTCATCACTATTTGTGTAGGGACTACAAATCCCATTTAGATTTTATGATCTCTTGGAGTAGGAAATTCTTGATTTTCAGTTTATTGGAAATGCCAAAGCCTGGTTCTAAGAAGGCACAAAATTTCCAAAAGGGAATGGAGAGGGGTGCTTGCTAGTTTCCACAAATTAAAAGAGCTTTCTTAATACTAGCATAAATGCTTTTGTTTGAAGACTATAATGGCCTTCTCTAAGATGACACACAATTTAAGCAAACCTTGGTTATTTTTAGCATTTTGCTGTTTACTTAAGAGTACCCAAATCCATGGCCTCTTTCTCTAGAAAGAAATAGGAGTCCACAATTACAACTCCTTGATTAACTGAGTAGACAAGACTATCAATGTGTTCCTATTCAAAGAATAATATCTGAAAATGGCATTACATTATCAACGTTTCAGGGGGAAAAAAAAACCTAGTATTCACATTCATTCAACAAGGAATACTTATAAGACTAAGGGAGTCAGATGGTCTTACATAATTCTCATTTAAAGGGCTCACACCCGATATGCACGAGTGTTAGGGTATTCGTCACAGCTGAGTACATGGTAAAAACTTTGTAAGTTTAAGACTTACCTCTCACTTTAAAAAGGATTAATATAAAAGATATGACATTAACAGCTTAAACATTTTTCTTGATAAGTACACTACCAACTTAAACACCATGCATGCTTTCCGTCACATATAGGGTCAGTCAATCGGTAATCCTATTTTAAACCCAGTTAATTACATGTTATTAAGTTACCATCCAAACCTCATCTTTTGGTAGCCCTGTGCCTATCTCAAAGTAATAATAATACTCCTACATATCAATCAAGCTTTGCTTATCATCCTAATTTCTTGGAAATATTTTTGTGTATAAAACTACTAGAACTTGTTTCTTATGTGGTTATATGGTTATGATTGGAGAAAGAGTGCATATTCATGAAATTGATGGGAATTTGTAATCAACTGCAAGATTATTGGGAACAGGTAATATCAATTTGGTTGTGAGGTTCAAGATTCCTATATGGTGTCCAAAAAAATGCAAGCAAATAGCAAAAGGATCACAAAAACAATGAATTGAGCTTTATAACTAGATGATGGACAACATATTTAAGTGTTTGGTCGTATCGAGATTTTTAATTACCAATTAATCTATAAACATATTCTGGTGGTCTGGTTTTCAGACCCCATTAAGATGGCCCAGCAATTAAACAGTCTATCCACATGAACTGAATGGCAAAGGGTTGGAAGTTATTAGGAAAAAAATTGACCTGTTAGCATCAACAAGAGAAAAAAAGTCATGACATAGATCATTGGGACCTGGGGAAGAGATGATATCGTCATAAAAAATTTAGTAACAACAATTAAGAAAGAAAAGCAACACTTGAAAAATAGAATCATTCCTGTTGTGATTTTAATTTGTACTTGAATTGTCAAACAAATACGTACATACTAAAGTACTCGAGCTCAACTCATGTTCATTTCATCAAAATTTGTTTGTGTTTGAGATCAGTTTGCTGTATAAATGACCTTAGGTGAACTGAGGACTGAAAGAACAGCTGGAGAAGTACACTGACAACCTATACGAGAAGATACTGATGGAGAAGATTTTCTATCTTGAGTTTCTTGCATTTTGTGATTAGGGTTCAAGTGCAGTGCAGTTTACATACAATCCAACCTTTAAACATCTCAGATTATGGTTAAAAACGAAACAAAAGACAAAAAATCAAAGAAGAACCATATATAGACATAGGAGCTTATATGAATAGAATCCAGCTGAACACCAAGTCATTTTCACACTCGTCCACATGATAAAATCACAACTTTGT
Source organism: Heliamphora exappendiculata (assembly GCA_034768845.1). Taxonomy (NCBI): domain Eukaryota; kingdom Viridiplantae; phylum Streptophyta; class Magnoliopsida; order Ericales; family Sarraceniaceae; genus Heliamphora; species Heliamphora exappendiculata. The sequence continues at coordinate 24,699,644 of JAOTRH010000001.1, forward strand.
CCTCGTGGTTTTTTATAACTCAACTCAACGTGCTTTTGTCTCAATCATTTAGGTTTGTTTACACAAACCCGTGGTTATTCCAACAATTAAAATTTTAAGATGGCCATGTCATTTCTATAGGGAACGCCTTAATAAAAGAATTCTTAAGGATATGGTATGACTGTTTTTGTACATTTAGGAAATGGACCAAACCCTCCCTCACCCCCTTTTAACTATATTTCCAGTGCATGCCTATGGAGCTAAGTTCAAGCCAAACTTAAAATATAACAAGCTTAGAAATTAGCATAGCCTGATTGGAGAACGAAATTTAGCAGTTTTGCATTAAGGGGGTCTGTCATTCAAAGAAGATGTTGATCAGAAGCCGGTGACCTAACAAATTATTCATTTATCTGTGAACCACCTTATGGCAGAGAGTTATAAACTAATAAATCCCAATTATCTGTAGAAGACATGATGAGAATGTGTACAAATTGAATACTAGAACAGGACATATGATAATTCAGAGCATGCCTCGAACATTTCCCACGAAAATCTCAACTTGTCTTTCTCATAAAGATTACCCTTTTTGCAAACAGATCCTTATTTGTCCTAAAGGGCCAAAAAATTGCACTTTAGGAATGTGAGGTTCTCAACCCTAGCCTCATAGTAGGCTAGGTTGTAAATTCGGCCCAAGACACAACCCAGGCTACTAGCGTTTTGAATTGGGTTTGGTCCACATCTCTCAATTTGGGCCTGCCCCAGCCCATTTTGGTGGGAACCGGATGAGTTCGGGCTGGATGTGTTGAGTTTACACAACCCCTGTAAAAGGCACTGAGAAGAGATTTCTGGATTCGAAGCTTTCTTTTCATATGATTGAATAATATAGAAAAATTATTATTCAGTTTCTCCTAATAATTCAAAAGCTATAGGATCAATATTCTTCAAAATCATTACAAATACAAGCGTAACAACTACCATCATCACCTATTTAATGGTCGCGCAAATTTGCGAGTAACAGTTTATAAACCAACCCCCCCCCCTTCCTTCCTTCCTTCCTTCCTTCCTTCCTTTTCAATAAAAAAAAAGAAAGATATAATAATGTTAAAAATGACATGTAAATAGTTATTCATTGCCTTTGTCATGAATCTTTTTTCTCTAAAATGATAGGAAGCTCCAAGATCTCATTGCTCCTCTGAATCTTCAAAAGGACTTGATCCCCAACTTTATAGTCGTCCAATGCTCTATACAACTCCGCTTTACTTCTAACCTGCATAACCAAAGAAGAAGAATAAGTGATTGCTTATGCAATTTATGAGGGTAAACTGCACATGAACACCAATAGTACATTCTGCTTCTGCTTCTGCTTCTGCTTCATCTATGTGCTCCCTTTCATTTTGAAAAAATCTACTGTTCTTCCATGACATTGTCGTCCAAAAGAAAGAGAAGATCTAAAGAAATGCTACCAGTAGCTTTATAAACAAATCATAAGGGATTTCTTCTTCTTTTTTCCCCTTTTCCGACCATGAGTTCAAACTCAAATTAGATTCTGTACCATAAGTTGTCGCACCTACTCACTCTCAACCTTAAACAGTTACCTCGCACTCTCCGTCTTTAAAGTCCCATTTTTCTCCATCCTATGTTTTTACCAGTTCTTCAATGTCAATTTCAATATGTATATATTATGCATGTGGTGTATCCCTTGTTTGCATCAGTCTTCACTAGTTTTAAAAACAAAATGATTCCATCCTAAAATTCACTGCCCCAAAGCAGAAAGTCCTCCATTAAATATTTATTACAAGCAGAAAAATTTATTATTGAACAAGATTTTTCAAATAATTCTTAATGACAAACAAGATACTCTAGCAAGTTTGAGATATGGTAAACAAAAGAAAACCTGATTCCAAGTACTACATAAAAACACACTAGTAGACTAAATACCATTATGGTCCACTGGTCCTTTAGTAAGTATTTCCTAATTAGAGATTATTTTTCACAAAATGTTTTGTGCATAAAGAAAAAATGTATTTCCACCATTAAGAGTCACTGATTTCGCACACGTGTGGCAGATAAATTGCATGAAATGTTTTACCAGATAGGAAAAAAAAAACAAAATTGAAGCAGACATAAATGACGGTATACAAAACCATAGGTGCAAAAACCAGAGAGGTTGGAACAAGAATCAGCTCACAGGCTTGTTGTCCACTGCCACAATTATATCCCCTAGTACAATATTACCAGCAAAGCCCCTTGTAGTGGGAAGTATCCCGGCTTTGGCTGCAAGACTATTTCCAGGAACCTACAGCACAAAGAGTAAATTCAGGCAAATATAGTTAATTTTGAAGTAAAAGTGCATGCTCTCTGGAGCACTGACAATGATGGGGGCATATATACCTGCAGAACCAGAGCACCATTTCGCACATTAAGTTGATTTGCAACCAGGTCAGGAGCAATATCAACATTCAAGCCAGCTCGGAAAACCTAGCATGGATGGAACATGAAGTACAACATTTATTTATTTTCTCTTTTTCGAGAGAGATGGAACAAAAGTAAGAATTATTATGAAGCATGTTGCATCTTGAGCAAATTTCTATCAAATGATTTTCACATAACAACTTTTCATATGTTGTTAGAAGTTCTTAAAGAGAGATTTGTGGAGAAAACATAAGCCAGCAGGATCAGATTAGAGGGAGATTTAATAAAAGAAAGAATCTGAAGTGCATTGAGTAGCAAGAGAACATACTTTGCCAAATTGAATCAACTGAGGTATTATCTTTACCACAGTTGAGGATGGAATCGCAAACCCTACACCTGCAGATGTCCCTGCATGCCCAAAACAAGATTAATCGTACATGTACCTCAAGAGGATTTATAACCTCCAATAAAGATGGAGTTCCTAGGCATCAACAAGTGTTTTTCTGAACACTTAGCAATAGGTGCTCTTAGAACTTGCATTGTTCCTTTCAGATTCTGAGACAAATAATGTAATAAATATAAGGGAGAAAAAGTACCTGTCTGAGTGAATATTGCTGTGTTAATCCCAATTAAATTCCCCTTGGAATCCAGTAGAGGACCTCCACTGCCATGATAATGTGAAATAATACACAGTTGGCAATGCAAAAGTTGCTTCATATAAATTCATCAGCGATGAAATGAGAAGCCCAGACACAACACGGGAGAAGTCAGAAACAGATAATAATGGTCCATACCTGTTTCCGGGATTGATGGCTGCATCTGTCTGAATCCCACCACCAATTGTGACTCCAGTTTGACTGAATATATCTCGATTCAGTCCACTAATAACCCCAACAGTGAGAGTGTGATCGAAACCAAATGGGTTTCCAATGGCTAAGCATTGTTGGCCAACTCTTAAAGAAGATGACTGCCCCACCTTGATGGGCTTCAGTAGTTCTTCAGAAGCTTCCACCTATTGTGTTAATCGAGATTTAAAGACTAAAAGATCCCAATTCCTGTACTAAATATCAATGGCAAGGAGATACAGAATCAAAAAATTACAGAAAATCCATCAAGTAATTTCAAAGATATGCCATGGATCAATAATTTAATCAAGCAAACAAAATAGCACATGCACAGATCTCATGATATGGTATGCATATTGTCAAGTTCTAAAGATGCAATAAAGTAGAACCACCCACAATTCATGATAAAGATGAAAAACAAAACTGTGAAAAAGAAGAAGGAATCTAAGACCATTAAGCTATGATGTTTTCTTATCCTTCTTTCCTATTCCTGCTGCTTGCTAACTAGTCAACAGATTATGGAGATGCACAGTGGCCAACAGGGATAATTGCACTAATGTTTATACCAGCGAACCGGTCTCGGGAGATGTTTTATTCTGCCCCTAGGAATTGAATAAGAAGTATGTCAAACCAAATAAAGCAAGAAAGCACTGCAAGGATGATAAATACTGAACATCCCATAAAATTAATTAGATGCTCGCAGTTGGTAAAGATCAAGTTAAAATCAAATTAGCTTCTCTATCCTGTTCATAACCAGAAGGATTTCCAATTAGTATCAAGCCATTACCATTCTGTTAGATATCTCCACACAATTGTTTACCTATGCCTACACCAGACCATGTTCATGGGTAGGGTTAATGGCTAGCGCATTCTGATTCTACATAATTCATTCAAATATCAACAAAAGTATACATAGAACCACTGAGACTGCATATTCTTCATCGGATTACTGATGATTAGAAAAATAAATTAAAGAAAGTATTATTCAAGAGAAACCAGGGCAAGATAAATCAAGAGATACGATGGTGTATCTCCACAAACAAGCATCCAAAAAAGGAGCACTGCCCACACGTTCGTGAAGAAACAAAAGGGAAAGTATGGAACTGGGCAACAAGCAAAAAAACATTGAGAGTTTCGAAAGCAGAACTTCATGCATTAATCAGCGCTTCGAGAGAAGATTTACCTTCAAGACAGCAAGATCCTTAGCACGGTCCGCACCGATCAACTTACCCTCAAAATTCTTTTGGACCCTTTTCAAAAACTATACACAATAAGGAACTAAGGCGAAACAAAAGTATGAGTAAGAAGGCTATCTACTTCAATGAAGATTGCCATCTGGTATGCAATACAATCTATCAAATATATGGTAAAGGAACCGTGAATCTCACCCTTCTGAAGCAAGAATATTGACACGTGCAACAACTTGCCCGGGGCTAGGATTTCTCGAAAGGGAATTACCTATTACTGGGCAATATTTAAACAAACTGATATATTCAGAAATTCAATAGCCAACATCTTGTAATTTGAAATGATTAGCAATAACGCCAGCACAAGTAATGAAGGTATACCACATTCAATACCCAAACATGTGAATAACAACTGAATGGTTCTAGAATATTTGAGAATCCACTTAAAACTTTCAAACATGTATGCAGGAACCACCAAGTAATCAGCTATATTAAAGCATTAACACATAAAGAACTGGTCATACATTCTTAAAAACAAAACTTGATGAGATAAAGCTCATAAAGGTCCAATCTTTTGACGATTCCATCATCTATGATTGAGTTGCAAAAACTTCTGGATACCGCATTTATTACTTGGACCCTACTCTCGATTTATTTACATACTTGAACAAATAAAACTTGCCCCATGAAAATTCTGTAATTGTGGCTTCTCTAGGCTTTCTTATAATTTGAATATGCTATTTTGGGGTCAAGCTTTTAGAAATAGGGCTACATAGTTCTGGTTCATTTACATTAACATCAACTCGTGCCAGAAGAAAAACCAGAGGCACAAGGCAGAACTTCTTGCAATAAAAAAGTTGACAACAAAATAGTAAATTAATAGACAATTAGCGTTATTTTAATTGAACAGAAGTTGCAGGCCTCTGTGATGATGAACTAAAACTGTATGCTTATTACTAACATCATCCAGCAAGATGGAGGAGCTGCAAAATTCATTCATCTGTAGTACCTACATCTTACCTAGTTCTTATTTGCGCATGTAAAAGCACTTAAAACGTTTTAACTGACTTACCATGGTAATTCGTCACAATGTGACCTTGTTCATCCCAGACTACTCCAGAACCATTACCTTCAGGAACCTGCCATCATACAAAAAACATATTGTACCTTCAGCCATGATAAAATAATATAAGCATGAAATATGGTAATACAGTTTAAGTATCCCATGCATGATTTAACAACTAATATTGATTAATTTGAGCACAGACTACTATTTATAAGTTTGTTAACAACATCAAATGCTCAAACATTATTCTTACGTTCAATGAACATAACTACCTCAACGACACCTGTAACATTAAGCTGAGGGCGCAATGTTACATCAAAGATGTTGACAACAGAGTAAGTGTTCTTCTCAAACAGTTGCACAATCCTTTCCTGCAAGAAGACACAAAGAGAAAAAAGGCTCGCCATAAAAATTCTGTATAAAGGAAGTATGAAGTTGACAAATGGACCATACAGGGAGAAAAGGATGGTAATAATAATAATAAATAAATAAATAAACTGACTGAATAGTAGAAGGTAAACCTCATAAGGGAAGAGTGGCCCAGAAGTATAAACATGGGGTGTTACTTCGTCAATTGTCACGGATGGATCCCCTAAAGCCTGGGCTGAATATCCAAAAATTATTATGTGATAAGAGAAAACTGCAGATAAGTACAAAAAGGCCCCCCATGAAACATGAACCTTGTAAGTAGTTACAAGTGTAAGGATTTTCCCTCAACGGCTCAACCTAATAATTTATGACAAAGATGAATTTGAATTTCAGTTATAAACAACACATACTGTTTACATTGGGTAAGGAATGCAACAGGCCAGTCAAATGAAAAGCTATTACAGTGTAAAAGGTCAATGAGTGATCGGTGAACATCTTCGCCATGAAATTTATTGACTTTAACATAAAAAGAATGTAAATTTTGTCAAATGGAAACAAAGCTCAGCTGTGCGAACCTGATAAGTACCTTGAAGAATCATAACACGAGTACATCAATAAACTTGCAAACATCATCCGACGGGTTGTGAAAGGAATGTTCTTCCGTATTACTTCCACCAAATCTTTGCTATGACCTCCAGCAGTCCTACAAGCATTGCAATGACTTATGACAACATTCAGGATCAATAAAGAACATGAATTTCAAATTGAAAGATCAACTTCTCTATTACAAATACGATCCCATGGACTGTGCTGGCTAGATCAGTTCAAGTATTTAGAATCCAAAAATAAATGCTAGAGCCTAGAAGGGGCTAGTTTGGTGTACACAAGTTTACAATAAACCAAACGCAGAATTAGGAAACAAAATCACATCACACTGCCATAGTCACACACAAATACTACAATTTTACCACCCTTCCCACAACTACATCAGATGCATTGTTGGCCACAATAACCAAATGTCAGTTGCCTCCATTAGCTGTACTGCTGCCGCCGCCACTAACCCAATTTTACACAATGCCTCTGTAATGTGACTCACAACAGGACCTTTCACCTCTGTCATTGCCGGAAACCCCTGGTTCACCTCCATAACACAAGCATCTTGAACAGAAGAAGCATCATTACATCCACCCCACCTCGCCACCACCTCAATTAGCAAACAAATCAGTGCCACAATCTTCACCGCAACAACCCATCTGTTGAGTTGAGTGAAGAAAAATCAGGAAATTGGGTTGACAGCTCGAGCGGTCTTTTCACCGCTTGAGCAGTCTTTTCACCGCTCAAGCGGTGGTGTCTGCAAGTGAGATACCAAGAGCATGTTTTGACCGTCTGATAGACCGCTTGAACAGTCTATGCGAGGATCACCTATTATAGGCTGCTAGGGTTGCAACAGCTGTATAATTGTGTTATGTTTCTTCTAATATTTTGTATTCCTCTCCCAAGAACTCTTCTTCCCTTGTAACCTTCAATCATAATAGTGAAGTGTGTGACCCGTAGACGTAGGCACAGATTGCCGAACTACGTAAACTTTGTGTTTGTGCTTGGATTGTCTCTTTCTCTCTTTTTCGTTTATTATTCCATGTCTGTGTGTTCGTGATTGATTTTGGGCGGGATTAGTAATCGCGTTCTAATCCCCAACAATTAGTATCAGAGCTCCGAGTTACGAGGTTGATGAATACACATGGTAAAAGAAAGAAGATCGACAGCAATCGAGAAATTCGACGGTTCAGACTTCAGATATTGGAGGATGCAGATAGAAAACTATCTATATGGGAAGAAACTGCACTTACCGCTCTTGGGATCCAAACCAGAGGGCATGAAGGATGAGGATTGGGCGATGCTTGACAGGCAGGTGCTGGAAGTTATTCGATTGACGTTGTCCCGGTCAGTGGCACACAATGCGATCAAGGAGAAGATTACAGCAAATATGATGGCGGCACTGTCAAGCATGTACGAAACGCCGTGCAAACAATAAGGTACATCTTATAAAGAAACTATTCAATCTTAAGATGGCCGAATGTACACCCGTTGCACAACATCTAAACGAATTTAATACCATTACACATCAGTTGTCTTCAGTAGAGATTAATTTTAACGATGAAGTCAGGGCCTTGATTATGTTGGCTTTGCTGCCAAACAGTTGGGAGACTACGAGAACGACAATAAGTAACTCTGTTGGTAAGAATAAACTAAAGTATGACGATATCAGAGACTTGATTTTGAGCGAAGAAGTTCACAGAAGGAATTCATGTGAGATATCAAATTCGGGGTCAAATACCGGTACAGCTTTGAGTGTTGAAACACAAGACGAAGGTAATGGCAGGAATCAGAACAGGGGCAGGTCTAAGTCTAGAAGAGGCAGAAGCAAGTCCAGGTCGGAACGGCAGCCTAACTGCTGGGGTTGTGGCAAGACTAGCCACATCAAAAAGAACTGTAGAGAGCAGAAGAAGAAGGCTGATGGTGAGTCAGCCAATGTTGTGACAGAAAACGTCCAAGATGCTTTGCTCTTATCAGTGGACAGTTCTATTGATTATTGGGTACTGGATTCAGGAGTCTCATTCCATATTACGACACATCAAGAGATCATAGAAAATTATGTTGCCGGTGACTTCGGCAAAGTATATTTGGCAGACGGAGAGGCGTTAGACATCGTGGGTACAGGCGATGTCAAAATCAGACTTCCAAACGGTTCAGTATGGAAGATACACAAAGTACGACATGTACCTAAATTGATGAGAAATTTGATTTCTATTGAACAGTTAGATGCCGAGGGTCATTTAGTGACCCTTGTTGGTGGCACGTGGAAAGTCACTAAAACAGCTATGGTAGTGGCTCGAAAAACGAAGACAGGTACTCTGTACATGGCCACAAATACAAAGGATACAATGGCACTGGAAAATAGTGGTTCGACACAAATTTATGGCATCAGAGACTGGGGCATATGAGCGAAAATGGGATGAAAATTCAACAGTCAAACGGCAAGTTGACGGATTTGAAGTCTGTGGAGTTTGATTTGTATGGGGGCTATATCTTCGGGAAGCAGAGGAATGTCAGTTTTCTGAAAGGCTACAGGGCACCAAAACCAGACAAGCTAGAGTTGGTACACACAGATCTGTGGGGACCTTCTCCAGTTGCATCTCTTGGAGGCTCATGGTACTATGTCACGTTTATAGACGATTCCAGCAGGAAGGTATGTGTTTATTTTTTGATAAATAAATCTGATGTATTTGAAGTTTTCAAGAAGTAGAAAGCATTGGTGGAGACTGAAAAAGGGTTGAAGCAGAAGTGTCTGAGATCAGACAATAGAGGTGAGTACACAGACTGGAGATTCAGGGAGTTCTGCGCAGCCAGTGAAATAAGGTAAGAGAAGACAATTCCAGGGATGCCACAGCAGAATGGCGTGGCTAAGCGGATAAACAGGACACTAAATGAAAGAGCTAGAAGCATGAGACTGCATTCTACGCTACCCGAGTGCTTTTGGGATGATGCAGTAAACGCAGCAGCCTATCTTCTATATCGGGGACTGTCAGTACCGTTGGGTTTCAGAATTCTAGATGAGGTATAAAGCAAAAAAGAAGTGAACTTATCTTTTCTAAAAGGCTTTGGTTACACGTCAGATGTTCATATTGATTCTGATGCTATAAGTAAATTGCAACCAAAGTCTAAAGTCTGTTATTTTATTGGATATGGTGATGACGAGTTTGGTTACCGGTTTTGGGATAACAAAAACAAGAAAATCATCAAAAGCAAGAATGCGATGTTTAATGAATATGTGTTGTACAAGGACAAGTCAAAGGCTAAGACAGACGGTGCGTTGTCGGAGACGAAGAAATTCGAATTCATTGACTTGGATGACATTTCTGAAGGAGCCAAACAGAACAGGGATAAGGAAGACAAGGAGAACGTGAACCCACAGGTAGAACACAATACACCAGTAACAACAATCAGGAGGTCTTCCAGGAGCATCAGACCGCCACAGCGGTTTTCACCGTCTCTGTTCTACATATTGCTCACTGACAGTGGTGAGTCAGAGAATTATGCAGAAACCTTGCAAATCGAGTGTTCGATGAAATGAAAGCTAGCAATGAAAGATGAGATAAATTCGTTACTGACAAACCAGACATGGGAGCTGACAAGATTGCTAGCGGCAAGAAGGCGCTGCACAACAAATGGGTCTATAGAGTGAAGAAAGAACATGATAGCAGCAAACGCTACAAGGCAAGGTTAGTTGTCAAGAGATTTCAGCAGAAGAAAGGAGTAAACTTTACTGAAATCTTCTCCCCGGTTGTGAAGTTGACAACAATCAAAACAGTGTTGAAAATTGTTGCTGCAGATGATCTGTTTCTGGAGCAGTTGGATATCAAGACTGCGTTTTTTCACAGTGAGTTGGAAGAAGATATATACATGCGCCAACCTGAGGGATTTGCAGTGAAAGGCAAGGAAGATATGATCTGCAAATTGAAGAAAAGCTTGTATGGTCTGAAACAAGCTCCAAGGCAGTAGTACAAGAAGTTTGACAGCTTCATACAGAGTACCGGGTTTACAAGGCTAAAAGCATATCATTGTTGTTGTGTCAAGAGTTTTAACAGTTCTTATATCATCCTATTGCTGTATGTGAATGATATGCTCGTTGCTGGACCGTGCATCGAGGAGATAAACAAACTAAAGAAGCAATTGTCAAAACAATTTGCTATGAAGGATTTGGGAGCTGCCAAGAAAATCTTTGAGATGAGAATAGTCAGAAACAGAGTTGAAAGGACCGTGAGACCATCTCAGCCAGAGTATGCGAAGAAGATGCTAAGCAGGTTCAACATGGATAGCGCAAAACCTGTCAGTATGCCTTTAGCTAGCCATTTCAGGCTAACTAAGGATGAGTCTCCGAAGACAGAACAGGAGCTGGAACATATGAGTAAGGTCTCATATGCATCGGCTATTGGTAGTCTCATGTATGGTATGGTATGATCTGTACCAGACCAAATATCGCACGTGCAGTGGGAGTAATCAGCAGATACATGAGCAATTCAGGAAAGCAGCATTGGGATGCTGCCAAATGGATTCTGAGATATTTAAAGGGGACTACAGATACGTCCTTGTGTTTCACGAGGACAGGACTGAAGCTCTAGGGCTATGCGGATGCCGACTTAACCGGCGATATTGACAGTAGGAAGAGCACCATCGAGTTTGTCTACACCCTAGATGGCACAGTAGTGAGTTAGGCCTCAAAGTTGCAGAAGGTCGTGGCTCTTTCTATGACAGAGGCAGAGTATGTTGCTGTGACAGAGGCTGGAAAAGAGATGGTGTGGTTACAGGGTCTCATAAATGAGTTGGGTAAGAAAGTTGACAGATGAACGCTCTACAGTGACAGTCAGAGTGCCATATTTCTTGTCAAGAACCCGGCATTCCACTCTAGGACAAAGCATATATAGTTGCAGTATCACTTTATTCATTCGTTACTGGACAGCAGTCAAATGATTCTTGAAAAAATTAGCGGGGCGAAGAATCCAACTGATATGTTGACAAAATGAGTCAACATTGACAAACTAAAATTGTGCTTGACTTCAATTGGTCTTCAAGGTTAGAAGACAGAAGATGGGTCAACAGGTTTGAGTGTTTGTTTTGGTGGTTTCAAGGTATTGGTGAGTTTGATGGGATATCTCAAGCCTTGGAGTGGTTTTACTTCAAATAGGAAAACTGTTGAGTTGAGTAAAGAAAAACCAAGAAATTAGATTGACCGCTCGAGCGGTCTTTTCACCGCTCAAGCAATAATGTTTGCAGGTGAGATGTCGAGAGCATGTTTTGACCGCCCGATGGACCACTCAAGTGGTCTATGCGAGGGTCGCCTTTTATAGGCTGCTAGGGTTGCAGCAACCATATAGTTGTGTTATTTTTCTTCTAATATTTTGTATTCTTCTCCAAAGAACTCTTCTTCTCTTGTAACCTTCAATCATGATACTGAAGTGTGTGATCCTGTGGACGTAGGCACATATTGTCGAACCACGTAAATCTTGTGTTTGTGTTTGGATTGTCTCTTTCTCTCTTCTTCATTTATTATTTCGTGTTTGTGTGTTCGTGATTGATCTTGGGCGGAATTAGTGATTGCGTTCTAATTCCCAGCACCATTACCACTACCACGCTTGCAGACATATTCCATGATTCCATCAAATTTTGTCCCCAAATCATATCGTATTCACCAAAGAATTCACCTACAACAGGGCCTCTCGCCACTGTCATTATCAGCAATTCTTGGTTCAACTCCAAGACACAATCATCTTGAACTGCAGAACCCATATTAGCTCCACCTCACCTAGTTGTCACCACAATTTTAAAAACAAAAACTCTAGTGCCGATGCACATTACACCGCATACTCACAAATATGGTACTCTCTACATCAAGGATTGGTATGTACCCACTATACGTTGAGCCAATGCACATTACATTGCATACTCACAAATATCGTAGGCTCTAGTTGGTGTCAAACCCACCATATTTGCGAGTATGCGGTACTTTATATTGTTTAAGATGCACTACCAGTAACCAGATTGTTGTAAAAAGTTCCAACTGTAATAATCAACCAACACTCGTAAAAATATGAGTCCCACACAAATACATGCATAGGAACATAGGGCCATGAGTTTAAGACAGTAATAAAATACAAGGCTGTGTTTTGGGTGGGTAAAGAATGAAGAAGCAGAAGTCAATCTAAGCAAATGCGCCGTGGGGAAAAGGTGAAGTACCTCGGAGTGGAGGTGGAACGAGGAGAAACGCCTTCGTCGGCGTCCGGGGAGTGATGCCGACGTGCTTCGGAGTGGGAAGTACTGACAGAGGAAATGCCGTCGACGCAGAGCTCGCGCCGACCCCAGCAGCGTCTTGATTTTCTTGGGACCCCAATTCGTGGACGAGGTTGAAGAAGATGCGTACAAGAATTGCAAGCTATTATTCCTTGCATTTCTTTTCCAAGAATCCTGCGAAATCCACAACTGCTGCCGTTGGGCAGAGGACGGAGAGTGGATAGATAGGGCTTTACTCTCTCTCTCTCTCTCTCTCTCTCTTCTTTTCTCTGCCTCGCTGTCAGCAGTCAACTCTATCTTGCCTTCTTGACTCCCTCCTCCTCTTCACTCTTCATTTTCCTTTTCACCTCTGAATATTCTCTTTCTTTATTTCAACGAGTCGATTTATGTGCTAATTTTACGTTTTATTTTACTTAATAATTTATATAAAAATATAATTATTTATTTTTATTAGAAAGCTGAAGAGACCAGAGATGACTCACGACTAATTATTTTTTTATAATTTTGAAATATTATGTGAAATTATTGTTTATATTTAATTGTGTAATAAAAAATGCTATGAATAAAATAATAATAATCTATTCTTATTAAGTGAGTAAGAGATAAAAAGATGATCTATATACATTAATACTTTTTATTTTTCAAGAATATTAATAATTCGAAAGAATTCAATAATTTTTTGTGATACAAATGATGTGGGATTATAATCATTTATTTGACAAAATATTATTAGATATCGTCTATGTGATACTTTGAAAATACCTAGTAATTTACCTATTTTTACTATTAAGATGATTAAAATAAAATATTTAAATCATTTATACACAAAAATATAAATAACACACACGAAATTGTATGGAAATATATTTCTTTTAAAAATAATTAGCTACAAAGTAATATTGGATTAAACATTAAAAATAAAATGAACGTATAAAAAGGCAACTATTTTGAGGAATCACAAATTTTCATACGGTATCATCAAATTTTACTTTTGACTTAAGGATGATCGGGTCCTATAATAGGTCAAACCAATCATATGAGCTTGACCTAATTCCAAGTAGGTCCGGTCCAAAATAACGTAACCCACAAGACACCGAGCCAAGATGCATGCGCATCACATGAGATCAAGCTCGAGGGCATTAATTGAGATCGTATATTGAATTAATTGACGATCATTAATAGAAATGTGGCTAAATCACGAAACATTTACGGAGAAATTGTCACCAAGATAAAAAGATTAACGAGGATGGCATATCCTAACATTTCTACATTAATGACAATCGGCATAACCCAATATCCTCAAAATAGAGCAAAATTGTAAAAACAGAGCAGAATTGTCGGAGGATGGCACATTCTCATTAAAACATAGCCTCAAGTGAGAAGTACCTTCCCACCAAAAGAATCAATCATTGAAATCCCCTATAAAAAGGAATCCAAATTCTTTAAGGTACACACACATTTTTATTACTAAAACTCTGTTAAAATTTTTTGAGAACGCAATATTTAGGGATTCTCATTCCCATTGCTTAACAAACATTAATTTAAGCATAAGAAGGGTTTTTCGGCATTTATTCGTCAAATAATTTTATCTCTCCCTTCTTTTACATGAGCGACATAGCCAAAAAAAAACTCCAAAAACGACCCAATACTTTTCATTCTCAAGATTCTTTTCGAAATCACCCCTTACATGAATAATAATTTATTAACTTATCGTATATATTTTAAAATCTTACAATTAAAGTGTTCATTGAATTAAACAAGAATTACAATTAAACAATTGTATGGAGACATACAATTAAAGAAGAATTGGAGTAAACTTTTATCAAATGTAAATTGAAGAGTAGCAACTCTCTTTCTCTTAATTAAATGTAAAATTCGCACTTCACTTGTTCTTTGTCATTTTCCTTTTATAGGTATGGTAAGCTAAAATACTAACAAAGGCTGAGTACTAACAATATTTTCTTCATTAATTTGGGTTTGTTTTGCCCCCAAAAAAAACCTGAATTGGACTAAAAAATATATAAAATTTATAATTTTAGAATTTACCTAATAAACTATTAATCACTTATATAATAAAATAATAGTTTGGTATTCATAGAATAAGTTATCTCATTTCTTAGGTCATATTATTTGTCTATCCCTGTGAATAAGTTTGTATTTTAACAGCTCCAACTCTTATTTTATATTTTTACTTTAACCAAACACAACACAAATAATATGACCTATAATTTCATTCATTATTCTATAATATTAAAAAAATATAAAAATTTCTATATATTACTAATTCTATCTACCGAAACAAAAACATAACTAGTACTATAATTCTAACCTTGTGTCCTAGACGGGTTAATAGACAGTTTTAAGTAGACAGTTTTTATGGAGCATAAGTCTCTTAAAAAATAATAAAAGTGCACAAAAATTTCTTAAAATGAACAAAAATTGACAAACAATGATTCAATTATTAACGTACGTTATAAAATCTCATAGCAATGTTCTTTAGGAAAGATATTTGAGTTTTGTCTATGGGATGATTACTATTGAACATACATAAACGCACAATATTAGATGGGATATCAATCCATTCCTGCAAATATTATAAGAGTATGGTGTGCCTTCCGATGTATCATTATTGTTACTCCTATTGTTCGTTTGGACACATTATTGCATGGCACGATGTATCCTTATTGTTATTCATATTGTTCGTTTGGACACATTATTGACACATTATTGCATGGCACGATGTATCCTTATTGTTACACATATTGTTCGTTTGGACACATTATTGCATGGCAATCTGCACGTGATATTTTTAATAGATAAAAAATATCAATACATACTAAGTTGATTATTTTTTATTTTTTACTTACCTAATAAGGAGGAGTTACTATTGTTCTATCTGTATTTTTTGCTATATAATTAAATAATAACATTGCCGAACATCATAATAGTATTATTTCAAAATGTATTTAGATTATATACGTTCGCCTTTTTAAGATTTTTTAAAAAACTTAGCCTATATTTGAACTAGTTTTTTTTTAGACTTTTTGACTTTTCTTGTAAAAAAATAAATATAAAAATATATAAAAAAGTCAACTGAGATCAAATAAATAAGTTTTTTTGGAAATCTTTTAAGTAAAAAAAAATTCTTAAAAAAACTAATCTAAACATAAACTTAATATATATTCTTTTAAAAACTTATGAGAACAATTTACTCGTCCTAAATTAAAATAGTGGGTACACGTCCTTTAGGTTACTGCTGTGTTGTCAAGAGCTCAAACTCAAAGTTGAAGAAAGAAGAGAATGATACAAAGGCACTCACCACGTCGTTTTGGTTAGTGATCACTTACTGTTGCGTTGTCAAGACCCTACGCTGAAAGGCGAAGAGGACGAAACAGAAGCACACATCACTTTTCCTAATTAGGGTAACTAAATGACAATTAAGAACCACGCCAAAACTCCATAGCTAATAATTCTGATGCCATCTAGAGACGTGCCCCCAAACTCTTGTCTTTATGAAAAAATCACGCACTAACATTTCTATTAAAAAGTGAACTAACTATTCATATAAAATATTTAGTTTGATAACATTTACAATTTCTTGTTTGTTGTACACAAAATATATTTTTTATTTATCTTTTAAAACAATAAAAACAAAAATCATATTTAGCAAATATATTTTTTTTTTGTATAAAAGTGGTAGATGAAGACTACAAGGATATAGTCGAGGTGGCTGGTGAAGTGATGACTGATTAGTAGAAATAGAAATAGTAACAAAAAATGATAGCAATAATCAGGGACGGACGCAGAATTTTAATTTAGAAATAGCGAATTATTCTTGTAAATTTTTAAGAAAGTATATATTAAATTTTTAAAAAATCTTAAAAGAACGAACTTATATAATTAAGAAATATTTTGAACTAATACTACTATAATAGTGAGTTTTTTCAAAATTTTGAGGAGGCGGCCGCCCGCATCCCATCCCCTCCCCCTAGGTCCATCTATGACGATAATAGATAGATTGTGATCGAAAATGGTGGTTGAAGATTTTTGCTTAATCACAATAGCAAGAAATAAAAATGGTCGAAGAGAAAAAAATTGAGAAAAATAAGAAGTTATTTACAAGAATAAAAAACAATAAACATGAGCTAATATGCAAGGCTCATACATCATACTGTGAATGAATAGTTAGAATACTTTCTATTAAAATGTTAGTGAGTACGTATGAACCTTTATACTTTGCATACTATATATCACCAATATCTAGTATAAATACCCCTATACACATGAGTAGATAGAGAGAGAATCATGAAGGGAGTCGCTATCGTTTTGTTGGTGGTGGTGGCGACAACGATGATTCAATTCGTGGCGAAGCCAAGTGAGGCAGCGATCACTTGCGGGCAAGTTAATGCCGCGCTCGCCCCTTGCATTGGGTACCTGACCGGAGGCGGCACTCCGTCGGTCCAGTGCTGTTCCGGGGTGAGAAGATTGAAATCTATGTCTGCTTCCAGACCAGACCGGCAAGCCACATGCAACTGCATTAAACAAGCCGCCGCACGCTACCGGACCATAAGAGGTGACATTGCCGCTGCCCTGCCGCAAAAGTGTGGTGTTCAATCTAGTATCCCTATCTCTCTCAAAGTCGACTGCCGCAAGTACGTCAATCTGCATTCCCCCCATTCACTCTGCATTCATTTCCAAGACACTCTTTGTGTTGAATAATGCTACGAGTTCTTATTTTAAATGTCTATGGGAAAGAGTAACAATTAGATTATAACACTCACATGTTAAAAAAATAAAACAGCTTCATCTCTCCCCTCACCTTTGCGATTAGACTAGTGCTAATTTTTTACCCAAAATGTGTCAATTTTAATGATTTGAACCATTAATTTTATTATTCTTAAGGTGTAAATAATTTATATAAAAAGTTAAATTGATCAAATATCATTAATTGACTGAACAAATCATATTTATGTTAAAAAATAAACAATAAAGTCTTTAAATGCCTCGTATCATTGAAGTTCACCCATCTTTAGCCCAAAATTGACCACCGATCCAAACCAATTATGAACTTGAGAGAAACTTACTCCAAAAAAACTCTTGCTGGCTAGAATTTCTGTTATTTACCGCCACTCCGCTCAGCCATAGTTAACATTTTCCTTTATGAAATGTCTCTACCACATCATTATGCCTAGTTTTCTGTTTACGTTGTTACCAAAAGTATGACTTCTTTCAATGCAACTGTTCACAAATTCATAACAATTGTCCTTGATTGATGCTATTGCTCCATGCGTTATTATGCCACCTGTTATAGCCAAATGTTCATTTATGTTGGGAACATGTATTAAAATCTCATCTCGCAAATCATTTTTCAATTTGTATATTTGGATTGGATGGTTCATCAATAAAGAAAGCTCTCTATTGTGCGATTAGTAGATTTTTGTCTATTTATCTCCAATTCTTCTTCGTACACAAGATTAATCACAAAAAAATGATCTTAATCATATGAAATTCACAATATTTGTAGATCTACCATGTATGTGGATGACTATAACTATTTTATGTGATTGATTACGATTTGTTTGTGTTCTTAGACTTTTTCATCTCTCTCTATATATAAAAGTGGATTATTTTTACAATGTGCACATTTGGCTGATAATATTATTTATGTGTTTGTTTTTGCAGAGTTCTTTAAGCTAAATGCTACGAGAGAGGAAAATAAAGTCGGTGGCTTTAGCAATAGCCTATAGCCAACTTCTTCAGTAATTTGGTTTGTTCAAATAATAATAATAATAATAACAACAACTATTGCAATCTATGCTACTTAACTATGAGAATGGTTTCAACAATACCCATGTTTGCTAAACCTTTGATGTATATTGGCGCTTATGGTGTCTATGGGGGGCTAAGCCTGTGTTTGCTAAACTACATGGTTCAAACGTCCTCGTGAGGCACTGATAAGGTAGGACAGATTCTGTCTTGTTCCATGATCACACGTAGCGTTATTGTATCGCTTCCCGCTCGTACTCTATATGCATAGTTTCGGACGAATAGGCATAGCTTGTCTCAAACCCATGCTTGTGACCTTAAACCTGATGGCTTTCCCTCACTTTCTATTTTTTTTCTATAGCTATCAAAGTTTATTTTGAGTTTATTCCTAGGCCGAAAAAATAGCCTGCCGGAAGATTTCCTAAAAGTTTCCACATCTCACAACTCTAATAGTGTGGAATTGTAACACCATTATACCTATAAGCTGATCACTGATCACCAATCAATAAAAAAAGAACAAATAAGGCGGGATGAAATTGAACTTATTTCCTTCCTAACAAACCAAGTGATTGCCATTGGCTCTACTAAAGCTTGCCAACTACAATATCACGTAGCACCATCACCATTGCACCTAACATCGAAGTGCATAACTGTGCTTTTGATAGCTTTATACAAAAACAAAATAAATAAATAAATAAATAATCAAATTTTGGAATCTAGTGTGATTAATGCAAAATTTGGTCTGAATCATGAGATATTTGGGTTAATGAGCTTGAACATGTAAGTCAATATGAACCAAGGGAAAGTGCCGGTAGTTAGAGGAAAATCCCAGTAAGTTGTTTATCAACAGCTTTGGCATTTAAGCTGGAATATGAGCTCTTGGCAATTAAAAAATGATGCTGGATAATGGATTGAGGGGTTATTCTAAATGCATACACTTTTTTGGACACCCACCTTATGCATTAAGACACTTGCACACGACATATTAGCACTTGTATATGTGGGTCTCCAGAAAAAAAAAGTGCATTTAGAATCACCCTGGATAGGGTTATTCTCTGGTACGCAATGAAAATTCTTAAATTGGTGAATTCTAACAGGTTAATCCCTCTCCCTTGATTTGCATATGCTTGTTTTCCAAAATTATTAGGTGGGTCCAGAATTTCTACCTGGCCATACTTTGTCACATAGCCTCGTATTATCAAAATTACCACTTACCACGAAAACAAACCCAATAACTTATCTTGGACTCAAAATGGATAGTCCAAATTCAAGTGTATAGTGTGGGCCACACACAAGTTAATTTGTATCATTCATTTTGAATTCTAGGTAAATTTCTAGATTAACAGTAGAATGACTAGTTCAATAAATATGGGACGTGAAAAGCTTCCTGAACTTCTGGCTTCACCAGAGGTCCAGAGCAAGAAACTCATCGGCTAGCTTAGAAAAGGAAGGCAATTCTTAGAAAGGATACCAGCAAATGCCAAGGCCCATGGAGAAACAAAGAGAGATTCCGAATGTCAAATCAAAATTTTGATGAAATATGCAAAAGATGAACTTGACAGCAAATGACAGAAAGTAATGTGGTAAGAGCTTCGCATGCTTCAAAACATTTCATGTGTATAAATGAATCTATTTTGGGTGAGTTAAAAACAAGATCCCCTCTGCCAAATCTGTCAGATCTTCAAAATTGCTAGAGGTTTTAGTTTTCCTTTCCAGTTTTAATGATCAAACAAAAGCTAGGAAAATAAAAGACACCGCAATCATGTCAAATGACTAAAAAATGCGCCAGCAGAGCAAAATGCACATAATTAGTTAGACTGGTGACAACATTTTGCCATCTTATCACGGAGAAAAAACATGGGGCAATACGGTCTGGACAGGCTTCAACCACAAGCCTCAGTGAGAGCAGGGACATCAAACAAGTGGAAAAAAAATCTAATCAAGACCCAGAACAATACTATAAAGAGAAAGGGAGTACTATTAAACACTAATAAATACAGTAAAGTTGCTACATTATTTGGGGAGAAAGAAAATACAGCCACCATACCCAAACAGATCTTAACGTTCTTTGAATAACTTGCTAGGGAGTATGCAAATTATGCCTCACCTAAGTAAAAAATAAGGGTCAAAGCAATCCCAACTTGATCCTTCTCTAGATATTTCAATCAAATGGTCAGAAGAGGCACCAACCATTTTCTCATGTAACTTAACTACTAACAAATACAGGTTCAAAATCAAAGGGTTCCTAAGAAATGGATTGATGGTTTCTCCTAGTTCAACAACATCAACTAGTTGGCACTTGCCATTTTCACATTCCCAAACAAAAATGCAGTTGGACATAGCATAAAAGCCAAGCAAATTTGCATATAATGGTAAAAATGCATCCTTGTGGTTACCCACACTACCAATCCAATCAACCCCACCCTGTTTGCCAAGGTGATCCTTGGCAAACGATATCAACTGATGGTAAAATCTCATTCTCCATTTATATAAGAAATTCCTTACCTCATGTTTGTCTGGCAAGTCAACTGCCCAAGATTTCGAAATGGGAAGCTTCTCCAACTGAGAACAACATATCTGACAGATCAACAACTTTTCTTCATGATGATTATCAATCTCCTTGTCAAAAACCAGTCTAACAAGATCTCCTGTGGTTACTACGTAGTTCGCTGCATTCAGAACCCACTGGGACAGGTAATTGAAGTACTCAAGCCAGTTACCAAAGATTGAAGATAGATGCTCAAAACTCAATTCAATAACTTTCTCCACTTGGGAGGGAACCACTGCACTCAGAGAGCTTTCTCCAGATCTCTTAGAAGTAATGCACTTCTGCACGTCTATAGCAAGCCTCCTTCTAAGCCCAACATCCTCATCCTCCAGAAGTTTGATGCATGTGAACCATATATCTAGTACTTTATCCCCGTACATATTAACAGCTCCTTTCGGTTCAAAACAGGGAGATGGATTTTCAGATGGTATTTGACTATTACAAACCAAAGAGCCAATAAGCTCAGCTTGTTCCAGCAAACCAGATGCTACAAAAGATTCGGCAGCTGCCTTTCGCATGTTTACAGGCTCTGATGAGGCACTGTGCTGTTTGATTAGGTTGACATAAAAAGCAATGCAATGATACATGCAAGCCAATCTCCCAAGTAAATCAGATTTGCTTGATTCGGCTGTTGCCTTCATCTCTGGGTTTGAAATAACAGAGCTTGTAAATAAATCTGCAAAATGCTTCACACATATTCCCATGCAACAGATGAGTGTTTCTCGAGTCTTCGCATGTCTTGTATGTTTGTATAAAGAAACTAATTTATCCCAAAACTGTAAGACTGAATCACAATCCATATCGCCAACAAATACGGTTTCTGCGCATTGTTGGCTGCCATGTTTCTGAAACTGCAGCAAGTTCCAAATAAAAAGAATTCTTAAAATGTAGTACGTACATTTGTTGTTCTTTTCTGCCACTAAAAGTCTCATCAATGTCTCCTGGAGATTAGTCTTGATCCAGCGTGCAATGCATATCTTGTTCTTAGATTGATCACTAGCCTCCATACCAGATTCTGTCACTCTTAGGAATAAAAGAAGCCACTTAAATGTTGCAATTCGAACTTCATAAGATGCATCTGACATGGAGAGTACCAATCTTTGCTGAAATCTGAAAGAGGCATTCTCCAGTTCAGGTAAAACTACCAAATGCGAATCAGGTGGACAAAATTTGTGTGGCATCAAGAAATTTTCTTCATCTATTTCTTTAGATGCTTGGAAAACACAATTGAAGTAGGAAATTGCTGCTTGTTTGCGAAGTTCTACTACAGTTGGATCATAATAGGATAGTCCATGAGTAGCTTCTACATCCAAGCATTCTGAAGATAACTCCCAGAGGAGGTTCCATATGGGACCATAATTTTTACTTATATTGCATGTTCTCACAATACTGAGCATGTTATCTAGCACCCTTAAGAAACAGCTGTTGATGGTGGGGCAAGGGCACAATCTGGGTCTTCCAATCCAAGAACGCATTACAAGAACTTGGACCAGGTCCCCGATAATCTGATCTTTCTTAGCAAAATCAGCAAGATTCTTACAATTGGTTTCCAGAAGAGAGCTTAGCTGCAATAGCATTCCATGAATTGAATTATATGAAAAACTGTGTTTTTCATCATTGATGTTAACTGCACTAGATGAGTCGGAAGCTGCCATGATTTGGCACTCTCTAGAAGGCAACTCAGAGGCAATATTGAGCAGGACAATAGGCAGTTTCTCATTGGATACCAGCCCCGTTAAAGCTCTTGATGCGAGAACACGAACTCGATGATTGCTTTGGATAGAGCACCTCGTGATAAATGGCATGAACAGGAAAGGGTCCAGCGTGTCTCCAGTTTCACTTGCAATTGTTGAAGACTTGAGCCGTGACAAAAGTATTAGCATGGGGCACAAGCTTGGGTGCACAACTTTTGCAAGGTTGGATTCTGGGTGTTGGGGAGGCATGTCGTTAAGCAACTTAGTTGCAACTCTCAGTTCATTAAATAAGAATGGATGCAAAGATGGATACCTACAGGCAAGACCAATTCTTAAGTAGGAGGAAGGGAAAAAGAAAAAGAATCAGGTAATTCAAAATAATAAGCAAGAACACGCGATCATATAGCAAGTATGAAGAGTGGAACTGCCAAAAGGGGTATTATAGGACCATCCGCATTTATACATAGAAGCTTCTAAATTACTCCGCCACAAACCAACCATAGGTACACAATGAGTATAATATTGCAATTCTTACAAATAAATACCAGTCTCTAATCTTCGAAAATTTAGTTGATGTCAATATGATACTAACACATAACAACCAAACAAAAAGTAAGCCTCCCAAATTGTCCTGGGTTCTAGGTTTCAGGCTTCCAAACATGAAAGCTTAGCAGTAACACAAAATTGCAGTCACTGGAGACGGATGAGAATCCAAACTGGAAAAGGACTCAGATTGTTTTACTCTATGAATTACAGATACCTCTTTGGAATAACTGATACATGTTGGCACCAACACTCCCAGACACGCAGGGAACATGAATCAGACACCCTGGAAGAAGTGACTATTTTTTTCTTAGCTCAGACATGTTTGCGACACATTTTAGGCACGTTGTGGAGATGCAGGGGTTCAAAACGAAAGCCATGCAAAATGTCAAATTACAAACCAAATAGTGAATCAAAATCTTAATTTTATGAATTGTGAATCGAGTCAAATCGAGAATCATAAGATTCATGATAAAATATAAAAATGATGTTAATTCATATGTGGAATTAAATAAATAAGTTGATTTTGATATGATTACGTCGCAGCTCTATCACAGTCCACCATGTGAGAAGTGAACCCCATTGAATGTCACGCGAAGGAGGAGGCCTAGCCACATGTGTGAAGGTTGTCTAAGGTCAAAAGTTGCAGCTCTGTCACAAGCAAATAAGGCGAGTGACCTTTCCTTGCCAAGGACGAGCTAACAGGGAGGGCCCACTACGCACTAAATGCTCTCTCAACCCACTGTTTGCTAAAGCATTGTTCTTATATGCTACTGTGATTGTGATACTTCAATTTAGCCCGCATGTATGATTAATAACTTCACTTTATTGCTTTTGGGTCTTTGATGGAATATTGCAACTGGAATATAATTGTTAGTAAATGATATCTAGATGTTTGAGCTATGTAACAGATGATTTTTAAACTTTAGTGTCATGTCGCATTATTTTCAATTTATCATTGTCTTGAAATGAAATGCTCAAACATATGACATTTAATAAATATATAAAAGCATATTCTTTTTGTTTCCCCTGTGCATGCAATGTTCTACATTTTTTGAAAATTTAGGTGTTGATGTGTTTGTGTTGTGTTGTAAGTCGGTGTCTGTAATGCTTAGGTTTTACTCGATGATAGCAAGTAATAGGGTACATGTAAGATAAGCAAACACATAAAGTTACTTATTGAAAATAATATAGGTTTTTAATGATGGAAGGAAACATATAATTTAATGAAGTTTAATTCCCTTATGACCCTTTTACTCCCAAACCTAATATATGATTCTCGATCTTTGTTGAAACTATATCTGGTCAATGTTATTTGTCATCCCTATAGGCTATATGCATGTAATTTAGTCATGAAACGAACAAAACACTACAAACTTCCAAAACTTCTAACTCACTTTTTCTTCGAGGAGGAGGAAGTCCATCAACTCATAGTACAGGTAGTACCACTTCTTTTCCTATCTTTGAATATAAGGCCATAGTTATCAAAATCTTACGATTCTCAATTCAGTTCGCAATCTGATTCACGATTCATGTATGAATAGATATCGATCCATGGATAAATCAATCTTGACATAGGATCTGTGATGAATATTATGATTCATGGCTCGATTCACAATTTGCGATCCATACAATTTGTGAAACTCTTGGGTCCGACAAATCCCGAATCACTTTTCACATTTTTTGTGAATATCCAAGAATAGAACTTTCTACAGCGTTTAAAGATTAAAATAACTAATGGCCATACATAATTTGTTAATCATTTGTTGATTAAAGGATTTAGTCTAATTCTACATGTTCTTAAACTAGTTTCTTCTTCTTCTTCTTTTTCTTTCTTTTTTTTTTTTTTTTGAGAAAAACTGCATGGAGATGTCTAAGGCTAAAATAACTTATATACATGAATTATTCATTGGCATTTTGGTGAAATCATTATAATTTATTATTATATAGGTCTGATCAATTGGATTTAATGATTACAATACACTCTTTTTAATTACTTTTTTTAATAAGTATACAAGACGTCTTTAAAGTGTTTTATGCCTTAACTATAGGGTACCCTCGCACATTTTTTCCCCATATTGTACTTTTTTTAAAGTTTCTAAGTCCCCTTTTTGAAATGTCAAAAGAGAACATATTGTGATCTTTAGCATACCCTCGCACGTTTTTTTTCCATATTGTACTTTTTTTAAAGTTTCTAAGTCCCCTTTCTGAAATGTCAAAAGAGAACATATTATGATCTTTAAATAATCATATGGTTGGTGGGATTCAGACCAATATCTTGTGATGAAGGCAAGTACGTCTTCCACTGAGGCAACACAATCATGTCCCCATGTGATAATTATTGCATAATATGAGCCAACTTCAATTTATTTTAGTTTCTTTCATATATAGGAATTAAGTAAATCATTTTTATAGTTTATACTGAATCTTACGATTTCTGATTTGATTTGATTTCCAATTTGCAAAATTAACATTTTGATTCATGATAAGATTCAACATTTGATAACTGTATAAGGCAACCAAAAGCCACTAAACATTTACTGGACATTGTAAGATTGACCAGATTAATATAGTGCAAAGTTCGACATCTTGATCTAAGGTGCCATCTTGAACCATTTTCTGAATCAATATGTATGCTCAATACAAGGAAAACTACTACCATGACCAGGCAATTGAGTACACAAAGTGATTTCTTTCTTTTTTTATATATATTTTTTGTCAAATTTCACAGTCCACTTTTACCCCCCACCCCAAATAAAAAGAAGAAGAAGAAGAAGAAGAAGAAGAAGAAACAAGTGTTGGTGTCTAGACCCACCCACAAAAGGAATAAGGCCTCCCAATCTGCAAGTCTTACTAAATTTTACTTGTGTGAATCACTTAAAAATCAATAGTGACCTCACCAAGAATGAATTGCAAAGTAGTAAAATAGTACTTTCTTTAATAACGAGAAGTTCTGCCATTTACCCTACGATAATCAATGCATAGTAGTAACACTAACACCATACAAACAGCAGCATTTTGCAGATGAGTTCAAATCATTAAAGAACATGATAGATTGCAACTCCAAAGATAAAAAGAAACATTTACTCGTTTCAAATTACATTTCAACGCCGTAGTAGAATATTAAAATGGAATCCAATAACAAAAATCCATGAATTCTACAAAGCTTTAGATTTCAACAGTTATTTATGGAAATGGGCGTGAACAAAGTAACGCAATAAGTTACCAAAATAAAGTAGAAACCAAGTATTAAGGCAAATATGATAATGAAAGCATACCTGTGAAAAAATTCAAGTCCAGTTAATGCACGACGTGCAGATTCTCGTTTATGTACGTTAAGAAATCCAATCATGCGACGAACCAAGGCAGTGTACGCAAGACAGGCACTGTTCCTGACCTCCCAATAGGAAGAAGAGAAAGAACGTATTGCAATTATCAAAGCCTCGGCAGAAAAACCTGATGTATCAGTTGCTAGGTTTGTATCATTGAAAGCAGCTCTGAGAACATTAAATGCATGCACGGTGGGAACAACACCCTCATCGCGAATCTTTGAGGCCCTTCTGTTGACATCCATCTCCGGTGACAGTAAGGTAATGGCTGGTTGGTTTGATTTTATAGATAAACCATTGCATGAGTCACTGTTTGGGGTATCCACATCAGTTGGATCCTGCACAGACCGCTTAGCTAGATCTATTAGCCAGCGTAGTGCCCTTGGGAGGAGCCTCTTTGGTGAACCTTCTGGCTCTGAGAGAAAAAGGGCAATGAATGCTGCAGGAATACCTGCACTTCTCCGCAATAAATCATCCACTGTTTGCCCCTTGGCCACAGTTCTTTCCATAAGTTGTTCTATCCATGATTCTGTCAACTTACAAAGTCTGAGAAAAGGGAAACAGCGTTAGAAAATGGATTTACTTTCTGTTTATAATTCTGCAAATAAATTTCTCATGGCCTGACTGCAATGATGGAAATTTGGCAAATCAGGACCTTCCCGTGAATGGTGTCAGGAATTATCAATTAGGAAATCATATCTATGAATGAAAAATAAGGTAAAAGCAATTGTCTTTTACAAGAAACAAATCGTATACAGCTTCATCTACTACATCTCTTAAAACATGAAAGGTTCGGAAACAATCTAGACAGACAATAGAAACAATAGTGGTCTGTGGAACACTCTAATGAACACACATCTACCTTGAAGAAACACAAAATAAGCTGGCTTCCATTTTGATGCATAAGGATCGCTTGTAAAGTGAATAATAGCATTCAAAAACAGAGCATGCAACTACACATGCTCCAGTCAGCTGATATCACCTTGTTTATGATTCAACAGTCAACACTGCTGCAGAAATATGTTCAAAAGATATAATTCAAGAATGGAATCAATCATCATATGCCACCGACTTCAAAAAATTCTTAAGTTTTTTGGTTTTCAAGACAAAATGATGATCTGCAAGATATTAAAGAATATGTAACTGTGACTGGTAGTATTTACTACGGGTGTACAAAAATCCAAGAAATATAGCTTTTGGACCATTTTTAGAATTGAAAAAAAAAAGGGATAGAATTAGTTGTATTTTTGAGATGTTTACAAAAGAAATGACCGTAAGACTTCCTCGATAAGCAAATTTCACATTTTTTAATAAGAGATTGTAAGACTTCCTCGATAAGCAAATTTCACATTTTTTAATAAGAGATTAGCAAATTCGCAATTTGCTTCTGAAAGAGAGCTAGAGGATCACAAGTGAGTGCCATGCAAAGACAAGGATGTGATTCCATTGAGAAACACCATAGATCAAAATTGTAACAATAGACCCATTTCCAATCATATCCATATAAATATCACATTTTGGTTTCCTTTTCGGTTGATTGTAGATGAATTATCGGAATGTTATGTGCCTTGTATTATTATACTTTCAAAACATGACACAAAAAGTATGCTATGAATTATACCTTGGATCATTCGAACAGAGTAAACGATTGCAGAGAGCTGTAAATCCAGCCCTTGTCTTATCAATTGCACCATTGTGCTTCATTTTCAGAAGGATTTCCAAGAAGTGGTTCCCAATTGTCTCAAGTTGTTTCAGGTCAAGCACTAAATCAGATGCCATAGTTGGAGCACCGGCGGAATTGAAAAATGGATTCCCGGATTTTGATGAGTCTGAAGTAGGCAAAGGAATTTTTCTTATGATCGTTCCCAGAAGAAGACTCACCTGAAAACACACACAAAAAAAGAGGTGAGAGAGATAATACATTTACGAAATAGTATTATTTTTCACCAATAATTTTTTGCCTGCTTGGTGTTTATAACACATCTAATGTAATAAGCCTGGCCGTAAAATATTAAAAAGAAACTTCAAAATTTTACTTGATCCCATGTATTCAACTCTTTATCTGAAAAGCTACCACTTATACAGAGCTAGGGTTATTTTTCAGATAGGAACTATAAGCAAATGATATGATTGTCATTATTAGCTGCATTCACTTGAACCGCATGCAGGGGTAACGCTGCATAAAATTTACCCTCTCTCAAACTCACAATGGGAAAGCCTTGTGCACTAGGCAGCCTTTTTCTTTAGCATCATTCCATGAACAAGCTACTGCAGAACATAGAAAAACTGTTAAGTACCTCTTTCATTGCCAGCCAACAACCAACCATGACAATCTGTTCTGATTGTCTGACATCCCGCACAAGTTTTGAGTTTTTAACATCATGATCGAATGCAGACAAAGAAACATCCATGTCAGCAGGAACCTCTGACAAAAAGGCATCATCATCGACCATATCATCCACATCCTCAGGTAAATACCAAGCATCGGCAGAAACTACCCAAAGGGCCAGTGAAGTAATTCGCATGACCAATCCCAAGAGCTTCTCTAGTGCGAGCCTCATCTCGGAAAGACTAGACAAAACTACATTTGAATTCCAATCCAATTCCTCAAATGTGTAACGAAGAGCGAGCAATACGCCATGGACAAAGCTTTTTTTGCATGCTTGAAAAAGATCCTTTTCACCCTCCTCCACAGCAACACATAACCAATCAATGAGAGAACTAACATATACTATTGCAGGAGAGCTAGACGTGCAATTTTGAATATCTCCATTTAGTAGTACAGTTTCTGTATGAAAGGAAGCGACATTACAAGAAGGTCTGACCATCCACCCATGTTCCAACACATACTTCCTAAATATGAGTCTTAGAGTCAAAGCTCCAGCATCACTTTCTCTAACACGAGGACTGCAAACTAATTGCTTAGCCCAGGTAATTACTTTCTGGACCATGTCTTGACTGTAAATGCCAGGAAGTGGTGTAGGAAAATGAAGCAGAATGCGGAATGAACTTTCTCTTAGCCGATCCCAACTATCAATAATTGAACCTACTAACAGCAAAGTTGAATCAGGTAAAGTAAACCCTTGATTGTAAGGAGATAGACTAGGCTCAAAAGAAATGGAATCACACTTTCCTTGAGAAGGGGTTACAATAGGCCAAACATTAATCATTATCAATATGAGCTCCATGGCCATTATTTTTCTCTCATACGGAGCAGAAGGATAGCATGAGAAAAACAAAAAGGAACTGATCCACTTCATGAAATAAAAGAGATCCTCTGCTTTGTTAAAGTCAGTTTCATCAGTTCCCTTACATGGAGAAACTTCCTTACTGTCATGTGGTTGCCAGTTTCCCTGCTTAACTTGTCTCTCCAAGGCTGTCCACACCCTAGAAAAGAACTTTCGGAACAAGCTGGTCCATTTCATTTGAAAAGCTGTCGAGCAACATCTCATGTTCAACGGCACTGCATCTTTCATCAGACTGAGTTCTAAACAGGATGGCAAACTTGAGGTTTTCGGGTTTAAAAATAGAGTCTCTGCTGCATCTATACGCAGTGACTCATCAACATGGGTGAGTGCCAGTACTAGCCACTCAGCCAGGACTTTAACCTTTATCCCCTTTATGCTGAAAACAGCATAACAATCAACCTTTTCCACTCTTAGGCCTTCCTCTTCCTTAGATACTAAAGAATTCTCAAACCAGTCAATGTCCCCTTCAATCAAAGCAAGCAAGCGAGACACCTTGAGCAATGAGACCAAAACTGCCACTTGCTGTTCAACTCTGAGAGGCATAAATATACAACTGACCTCAGGATAAACCAGTTCAGTTTCTTCTCGGCCTTGCCCAGCCAAAATGTTAGCAAGCATGGGAAAGATGGCATCCACATCCAATTCAAGTAACACTGGCAACGCATAGATGTTCAAATTTGTGCGGAGCTTTGGGACTCCAGAAGCAAGACCAAATAGAAAGGGAGGCAAGCAATAACCTCTGTATTTTGCATAACCACTTTCAATACCATCACTACTCCAACATTCCTCACGCAAACACTCCAAGAAACACTTCAAAAATGTTGTGGCAGCGCAGCAAACGTCATCATCAATGTAAGCCCGTGTCGTTTCAAGCAGCAAGTCAGGACTCATATCTAAAATAGCCCTTGCTCCCAACCTCTTTGTTAGGGAAGCTAAAGGAACATATCTTCCCTTGCAACGATGTCCCAATCGGAGAAGATCTGCTGCTATTGTCAGTAAGGAAAACTTTATTGTCTCACTATCCTTTGACCAATGGAGGGCAGACTGAATGTCTAAGAAGAGATCAAACATAAGATGAACCTGTTTGACAGTTTGACTGAGAGGATCTTCCAGGTTATTCCATATGATGCTCAATATGCGGGTCCCCATGTCCTCTGACATTGGATAATAATCTTCTGTTGGATCGTTAAGATTACTTTGAATTGAAGTTTTTATCTGTTGCAAACAGATCTGCATCACAGTTAATGCATGAAAGTTAAAATGGCTATCAGTTGGGTTCTCACAATACTTGCACAGCTCAGGCAAAATTCCATCATAGAGAATTGTCTGAATTGAGCTACTTCTATCTCCATTAGCAAGACAACCACTAGTACCGTAACTTGATACAACAAAAAGAGTATTAAGTACTGTTCTAGAAACTGCCGTAAGGATTCCTCTTATGAGGCAGAGTCTACTCAAAACAGGAAAATTACAGAATTCAGAATACAAATCCCCCTTGAATGGAACGTTGAAAATCACTTCCTTAACTTCATTGTGAGGAGTACCAACAAGACTACAATTTGATCGAAAAAATATACCTTCCATGATTGCCAAACCAAGCTCCTCAGGAATGAGACACGCCTGGAAAGCTGCACAAAAGCTAACCCCAGCGGCCACAAAACAATCCCTTGAAAATGCGGATGACTTCATAATTCTTAAAATTGTTGTCAAAATCATCTCCAAAGCATTGGAATCTTGGGAAGCCATATCACTCTCACTACCATTTAAACCACTGAACTTCAAGGGAAAACGCTGAAGCAAGTAATATAAACAAGATAAAGCCTCCTGGCATTGTTCCATGACAATTGGCGAAGGCTGGGACCAATCGTCGGTCTCTGAAACAACAGAACTCAAACCAGAAACTATATCCGAAGCCACCACAATAGCACACTCCTGAATAATTTCCACTAAATACCCTAACTTAGGCGAACTCATCATCGACAGAGCCACACGCGAAACACAAAACCTCTTTCCTTGTCCATTTGAACCGCCATATTCGTCGCACAAAACCCGAAAACAATTACGAATCAAGGACTGACAATTCCGACTTTTTGCCAGAACAGAGACCAAAGTTCTGTGTAAGGGCAAAGAATTCTCAAGGAAAAGAATTTCCAAGTAAAATCGCGAAGCTCTGGAAACTAAACCCTCTTCACTGTTCACTAGTAAGTCTCCGAAAGCTGAGGCGACTTTCTTTACGTGATTGACTTGCGCATAGGTTGAATTGAGGGAAATGAGTTCCTTCAATTCGGAATAAAATATACAAGATGGTGTATCTGTAGTCAATTGATTCAGAGCATTTATATAAGATTCCGGGAATATGACGGCGCTGTAAGTGTAGCGGTGGCGATGTTGCAGCGCTCGCCATTTCGCGGACATGTTCGTTCGAACTGTAAAGAATGGTTTCTGTGAGTGGATTTTTTAGGTTAAAGTGAGATTTTGAGAGCAGAAAGTGTCACCTGGATTATGATGGCGATGTCCGAGAAACCTTGATAAATGACATTCTTATTGTGATTTCTCTGACCACTTCGACAATGGCGAATAGTCTCTGCGTTTCTTCGTCTCTGTGAAACTCTAAATCAGAGAGAGAGAGAGAGAGAGAGAGAGAGGTGGCTTCTCTGCCAAATACGGGGGGTTTAGCGTTAGGGTAGCCGCCGCGTATGGCTTGAATACTGTACGTGTAAAATGTCACAAAACACCCGATTGTTGATGGAAATTATGGAATGCACCACTTCCATTTGTACTTCCTAAAACCAACTCTTATGGCTCAAGAAGTTGGGTTCTCGAATCAATGGGGCAAATTATTATCTGCTCTGGGGGCTGGTTTGGTATTTAGAAGAGATTCAATAGAATTAAAAAGATAAATAATATTGTAGTTCAATATATTTTTTTAATAATAAAAAATTATGAAATAGATTATATATGTAGTTAAAAATTTAATTTATATTTGATTAAAGTAAAATAACAAATATTATAAAAGTTGTAAAATTATTTTTAATCATTAAATAAAAATGTAATATAATTTAGAGTTTAGTACAAATAATACCAAGAGAGCTAGTATTATTAATGTTATAAATAAAATACTATTAATTTAATATTTATTAAATTATTAGTTTTAATCACGTCATACAAACTCATAATAAATAATTCAATAAAACAAAATTTAATTTGTGAGTTCCAGCCCCTTAATCAAATTTTCCACTCTCTCAACTCTTAGTTTCAAATTAATCTTCAGAGTATTATCTGAACAATATTACGTAGTATTTATAATAAATAAATTATTGTAATTAATATTACATGAGCTATATTTTATCTTTTTAATTATCTAATAAAAATAAATTATTATATTTTCATCGTAAAATTTATTATCTCAATAATAAATAAAAATACCACCTAAAATTACCATATAATACTTTTAAAGTCCCAATAATTACTCAATTTTCGGATCAATATTCCAAATAATTACTCTATCTTTTTGGATTCTTGAATCTTTTGATCGGTTTCCCACGACATTAATGCTCCCAGCACTAACACTTCTGCTAAAATCCTTACTAACAAATATTATTTTATACACTTTTTAATATGTTCTTAGAAACTGTCCAGTTATCTTTCCTTTACTGGTATTTTTTTTTGTATACATTTATTGCCGTTTTTAGTGCACTTGAACTTATTCTTTACTTACAATCATTATACTTTTTTTTTTTTGATATTCTCAATTCTATGGTACAGTCTTCGATGCTCCGATCTTGCTTTTATTTTTATGTTAATAATTATAAATCTTGCCAAATAATACCGTTTTGAATTTATTTAATATAGGACACACGCAAAATAAGATAGGATATTAACTGTTTCAACGTTTTTTTGTCATTAAAATTAAAACAAAAAAATTAAATTTTAGACTACTTATCAATTAAGACGGCACTAATAATTAAGAGAGTGCTTAGACGAAGAGTTATTCAATGAATTGAAAATATCACCCTAATATCTTAACGTGGTGAGCTAATTTAATATATGCACGCGATATATTCATATTTGTACGACATAATTCTATCTCTTATATTAAAAAAAAATAGTTAAAACATATTAATATGGTCTCACATTAAATAAATATTTATTGTGTATTTATTAATAAGTACACCACATCAACATGCTGACGTAATACTTTTTTATTTACACAACAATTTCTCATGTAAAATAGTCAAAATCTGAAAAAGCTCATAGTCTAAGTGGTTGTTGCTCAATAGGGCCCTCGCCCAACCGGGATTCAAACCCCAGCAACTCCCCCTCCCCCTCATAATAAAAAAATAAAAAAATAGTCAAAATCCTAGAACCCAATTGGTAACTAATTTAAAAGTTAGCTTTTTCACATTTTTAGCTAAAAAACTAAATTTGGTTCAAAATTGGTTGTTTGATAACTTTAACTTTTAAGCTAACTTTTTTTAAATTAGTTGTTTGGATAAAAAAAATTAATTTTTTATTTTTATTCAAAGTGAATAATTTTACCTTTCTATAAATTTGATATTAAGAATTACATATAATTTATAGTAATAGTAAATAAGTTATGAATAAAATGTATTATTCTATTTTAAAAAGAGTAGAAATTTAAATAAAATATTTTAAAAATTTGTATTTTGATGTAATTTTTTAGCTTTATTTTTTCAAAACTAACAATCTTAAATTTTTTTTTGGTTATTTTTAACTAAAAAAAACTAAAAAGTTAAGAGTTTTCAGTCCTAGTTTACTAGTGTTGACAAAAAATTATAAAGGTAAATTATACTAACCTCCTATGAGATTTTGGTCAAATCAGTCAACTCTATTTTTTGGACAAATTATACTGACCTCCTTTACATGGTAAAAATATTGTTACACTGACACTCATTAGCAGTTAACGCCGTTAGGGTTCCGCTTGTGTCATCAAATATATTTATTTATTTTTATAAAGTTTATAAAATAATAATTATTCGATTTGAATTCGCTAGAGTAATTTATCGGCAATCGAAGCCGTTCACTAGCTGCGTTAGGTCGTCAAAAGAGTAGTGAACGCTGTTGATAGATAAATAATTTATATTTTATAATTGATTTTAAGTGTAATAGTTCAAAAAAAATAAAGAAAGGAAGAGGAAGAATGGGCACTGCACCCCCGCACCTCCCCGCTACATCTCTCGCCAACGCCACGTCCACGCCATCGCCACCTCTGTTGCTGTCACTGCCACCGTCGTCCACACCTATCCTCCATGGTGTGGAGGAGGAGAGAGAAGGAGAGAAACAGGAGAGTGAGAGAGATTATCGGGAAAGAGAGAGAGAGAGAAAGGGGGGAAGCAGCGGTTAACGGCAACGGCTCCGGTGATCAACAGTGCCAGTGACATCGACAACGGCAGTGGCATGGTGGCTGGCGTTGGATGGTGGTGATGGACGGCAGTATCACACGGTGCGATCGGATGTGGCAGTGGTGGTGTGGAGAAGAGAAACGAGAGAATATGATATGGAAATTACAGCGGTGGACGGTTCTGGACGGCAGTGACTGGCACGGCGATAGAAGAGAGAGAGAGAGATATGAGATTTAAGGGGTTTGCCGTGCTGCTTCTTCTTCCTCATTGGCGGTGGCGATGGTCCTAAAAGGCAACGACTAGCACGACGGTGGACGACGGCAACTAGTGCGGCGCTGCTGATCTTCTTCACTTTTTTTAAATTTTTTTTCGAACCCTAACAAGAATTAATCATTGAGAGTAAAATTGTCTTTTCATCAATTTTATTAATGGCGTTAATTATTAAGCGGTGTCAATATAATTTATCTAAAAAAATAGAATTAATTGTATTTGACTAATATTTGAAAGAAAATCAGTGTAATTTATCCAAATTATAAATCATAAGTGAAACAAGAAAAAGGAAAAGCAGAAGTAAAGAAATTTGTAAAACCGAACATATACTTCGCATTGCTTCAAGGG
>JAOTRH010000001.1:24735556-24753365 GCA_034768845.1 Heliamphora exappendiculata
CAAAAATATTTAATTGGCCGTATTTGGGCAAATTGCTTATTTAGCGTATTTAACTTCTAATAAACAAACTTGTTTGGACAAATAAATAAGCAAGTTTTATCCAGCGAAAGCTTATTTATTTGTTTATCTCTCGTCAAATTTCTCTCCACTTGTGAAAAAACTAAATTATCCCAAAAACAATTAAATTGATGTGCTAGAATTGATCAAGAATGTGGACAATAATATAATTTTACAAATATAAACAAATAAGTCAATAAGCAAATTTCTTCTCAAACAAATGCATTTTACATTTAAGTCACTTAAAAGTCAATTATTTCAAATATACTTATTTATTTATATTTATGCTTATTTCACAATAAACAAATAAATTAATGAGCAATTTGTCCAAACGGGACCAATAATTTTTCATAAAATTCATTCCTTTTCATGAATCCAAATCATGCATCCGTCACTAATTTTTGGGTGGATTTTCATTGATTTGGTCCAAAATGCAGGCAGTTTGGAAGAGGAAGTTCAAAGGTGGTGGTGAGAATCATGGCACGTGATTTATCGAAATCGAATCATGATATGCCCCGACCTCGAATATGTGGACGCTATCGCCGTCTTTGTTTTGTGGAACTGAATTAATATTAGAGTATTCTAGCGGCACACATATGCGTGACTATGTAAATGCATGTGATGATTTACTTTTTAATTATTTAATAAATATAAATTATTTTATTATTATCGTAAAATTAATTATCATCATATTAAATGAAATTACTATATAGACTTATCATATGATACTCAAAAAACGTTAAATAATTACTTAGTATGTATTCACCAA
This sequence comes from Heliamphora exappendiculata, assembly GCA_034768845.1. NCBI lineage: Eukaryota > Viridiplantae > Streptophyta > Magnoliopsida > Ericales > Sarraceniaceae > Heliamphora > Heliamphora exappendiculata. The sequence goes on from JAOTRH010000001.1 coordinate 24,736,383, forward strand.
TTAAAACAGTTGAAAAAATTAAGTTAAATTTTAAATTATGAGAAGATATAATTTTTAAATTAAATCACGGAGAAAAGTCTTGATGGGTATTTGGATAAAAGAAAAACTCCATACAATTTTAAATTGAGGTTACATCAAGTGGGAGTATTTTTTGTATTAAAAAGTCCACACATCTTTTACTTTAAAGCAAATACCAAATAGATGGTCTCTTGATATAATAGAAGGTATATTATGATATAATTTTGTACTATATTTATTAAAGTCAAATAAAATATAAAATATGACTTAAAAATTTAATTTTAGTCCCTGAATAGGGAAGAAATAAATTGTTAATTCCAAAAATTTTGAATGATACTAAATGTGGAACAAACACTAAAAGTGGACCTTACATGTTTTATAATCTAAATTTTATTAATTCTTCAAAATAAACATGATATTTTATTAAGAAGGGAGAAGATTGTTAATTCTTTTAAGCAGAGCGCTATGTCATTGTGAGAGAACAGGAAGAAAAACAGCTCCGAATAAAAAAATTGGGATTCCAAATGCTGTTTCACGTCCAACAAGATGTGCCAACGGCCAACTTTGAGATTCTTTACTCCTAACCCCACAATATTTGGTGATAGAACTTAACCTAAGTCTCAATTAAGAACATCGATAATTTATGTTTCGCACAGCAAAGATCAAGTACGCATAGAATATGGAGAAATTATTTAATAATTTTATGATATCGTCATAGCAATATATTTATTTCATAATAAAGAGATTTTGTATTTACGTAGTTAAAAATAAAGGAAAGTGAGAAATGTCATATTTTAAAAAAAAACCTCAAAATACACATAGTGTTCCAAATTTTCTGAATAATTTTAAATCAAACTCCTTTTTATGGGCTCTAGCTTGATTTCGAGACTCGTTAACTGCGTTGCAAAATCAGTCTCTATAATTTCACATGAGAAGATAGAAAAAAAGAGTGAATCTGTTAATTATTTTCCAATACTTTATTATTCATATCACAAAAGATAATTTTGTAAAAGTGAATAATAAGCATCCGTGGAAGTTGCTTTCATCAGGAGTAATTATTAATGCTTTCGGAATACAATCTTACGTAATATTCTCACCTAACATCGTAATAATAAATTCTGCAATAAAAACATAATAATTTGCGTATGTTATGACATGGAGCTAATGAATATAATTCCCACGTGTTTTTTTTTTCCTTTTTTTCCCATTTTCCCAAGGATTATTTTCGGGTATAATATTGTTGACAATTAAAGACCCAGGTGAGGAGTTGCATAAATAATAAATGACAGATCAATTATTACTCAAAACAGTAAAAGGAATTCTTTGCCGAACCACTCGTCCCATATCCAAAAGCCAAATGACAAAAAATCAATCTAAACTGCTAGTCAAGTATTCTAATCCATTCCAACCAATCAAGCAAAACTCCCATTTTGACTGAAATTTGAGGATAGCAATCGAGTAAGAAAACAAACTTAGAACTTAAGATAGAAATAAAATGCAAAAGACAAAGCAAGATAAGGTTTGGATATCTCTATTGCCCACTCTGTTTACTCCTCATCTTCCTCATCTCCATCTCCTCCAACAGCAGCCTTTTTAGTAGCCGCCTTTTGGTTCCTTCGCTTGACTCTTCCGGGGCGTCCACCTCCAAGGGGACTTGTAAGAGAGAAATCAATGTGTTTCTGAGAGTCCACCCTCACCATAAATGAAGGTATGTTAACCACCTGCCTCCCGACCCTTGCAAGAGAAAGGAAAATTGATAATGCAACATCTCCGGATTTCAAAAATATGAATATAAAACATGTAAAAGATTAATAAACTATGAAAGTCGTAACAACAAAGAAGCACATGGAGATGTTTCTGTGAGAAACTCTTAGGAGACAGGCACTCTATGCTAAACACATTTACAACCCAATCGATTCCTAAAAGTTCATATAAATGCAGAGATCCTATAAACAGTATCGGTACAATAAAGTTGTATATGCAGAGCATCATAAGCTGTCTTCATATTGACAGGACAGTTAAGAGCATACACATACAGGCAGAGAGAGAGAGAGAGTTTTGAATCACAAAAGGAAACAAGCAATCAGGAGGCGAGTCAAGTGGTTTTTTGTAATGGCATATCTACGGGGTATCAACAATTAACGAATATCAGTTGAAATTGAAGAAAATCAATTCAACCAACAATTAGATACTTTCATGAACATATAAGTAGTGCATGGTACTATTCGAAATTCATAAGTACTTTAAGGGCCCATTGAACACCTAGAGAAATCCCAGGCTCATAAGTTGTATACCACAAAAGAATTAAGTAAACATAAGAAAGTATCATGTTCTCACCATGAAACTACAAACAATTTTTTTTTAATCAGAAACAAAAAAAATATTGTTAAAAAACTACGAACAGTAATAAACCACTAATGTCAAAACTTAAGCTCAAATCACAAATAAAAAAAAGCACACCATAATAGTGGCGAACAGTCTAGTACATACAATATTGCTGAATAGTGGTCTATTCTACCTTGATTAAGAAAGAGAAAAACCTAGACAGGAGAATCTTTAAATCTATTAAAAAATTAACAATTATTAGATATAAGTAAGTTACGGGTAGGAACAGTTGACCTCTATCATTAATTCAGATACAGAAGTAGATTAATGTGACTTTCAACATGGTTCTGACCCTTCACCAGATTTAACAAAATTGTATTACAAATAAGAGATTCAAAAACAAGCGCATGATAAGTCACCATGCACATTCAATTTAATATCAAATCAATGAATAATAGCACAACAGATATAAAAATAGACAATGCATTGAACATAAAGGCGCAACTTCCATTTTCCAAGAATATCCACCACTGTCATTAAGGAACCAAGCGAAAAGAACATTTATAGCAAAAATATCACCAGTCTAAGCATAAATTTTATATATGTGAAATCCAAATAAACCACATTATTCATGCTGGAAATTAGTTCTATGGAACTCAAAATAAGTGGCATCTCTATGTTCTAAGTTCTAACCTTGGTATTCAGGAAAAAGGAGGAATTCAAATTTTGTAATTGTGTATAAAGGAAGTAAAGGAGATGACACCTTATCAGTGACCCATGCTTTAGGACTAAAAATAAAAAACCATAGTTCATATGCTTTTGCGGGAAGGAAATTACTTAATCTGCCCCCTTCCATCTAAAGCAGAACCAACATCCTGATAACATTCAACCAATCACCAAGCATAATTCGGAAGTGCGTCACTATACTGAAAATTTCCAATGTGGTACTTACAAAAAAAGCTTTTTTCTGGAAAAAAAAAACTAAATCAATTAAACTAAATTAGCTACAGTAAGGCAACATGGCCCATTACCATGAAGATGCCAGTTCAACAATAATACAACAGCAAGACACCTTGGCATCCACTTTAGGAGAGTAATTCATCATGTAAATACCTGATATGCCGCTGCCTAATGAGCACACGGGCATGGTGAATTGACTTGGCCATACCCGTCTTGAACACAAGCGTTTGAAGACGGCGTTCAAGGAAGTTCTCCACAGTCAAAGCCAAGACATAATCAAGCTTGTTTTGACTCTCATCCAACAGGCCATACCTGTTCATCCTGCGTAGAAGTGCCTCACCCTCAAAGATCCGGCGAGGATTTTTCTCATCAAGAGTGAGAAGCATCCTTGCGGCATTACGAATGCGACTCAGAGCATACTGAACCCTCCACAACTCCCTCTTACATCGAAGCCCATACTCTCCTACAAGCTTTAGCTCAGCGTCCAAGCGTTCCTTCTCATATGGACGACGAGGCTTCTTAAAAGTCTTCCCATCTAAACCCACGCATTGTTAAGTATTAAACACAAGAATTCGGGGAGGCAATGACTGGCATTAACAGCACATACAAATCATAAATTTTAGTAACATGACAACATCGCTGTACAAAATGATGATTAAGATTTAAGAGGCAATCAAATCCAACCAGAATGAACTATCTAATATTTGGAGCCATAAACACCCCACCGGCCACCTTGCCCAACCCCAAAAAAAGGACAAATATGGCAAAGTAGCTCATCTAGGAACTGAAAATAACTTATTCAGTGCTCCCCAAAACCAATTATGATCAGTTTTGTTGGTCAATTGTTTCCCAGAAATGTAAGATTATGTTGGGACCATGACAAGGAAAGGTCCCGTTCAACTTTATTGACCTAGAGTGACTTTCAAATAAAAAAATTCAAACTTTCTTATTTTCTCTTCGTCAAACTTCCTCGGAAACCAAACGGCAGATTGGAAAATCTTATGAAAGCCTATACCAACTTTAAGCACTCAACAATGTACATATGCGCCATAACAAATCGATTGAAAGTGTACATTTTCTTATTTGTTTTATTAAAAGCTGTGCAAATGCGCCAATCAAAGGTAATGGACCTATCACTCCCTTTCTCCCATGTAAAAGGGATTTGTGCCGCCACCTGAGATGCTTAGATCGATCGAACTGATGTCCGGGGAACAATCATATCAATTTTCCCCTCCATCAAGCACGGGTTAGGAACTCATATATCAGCCACCACCCTCAAACTTTAGCCAATGCGATCAATACTACCCGCGATTCACCAATCCCACATAATGGATCAATCTCTTACTCCCACCAATCTCTGATATTTCCCACCTCCCATTACTACAATCATTTCCCAGGGTGACATGTGAAAATTAGTAAAGCAACCTTTTGTAAAAATTAGTAAAACAACCCTTTGAGGAGATATAGAACAAGCAACCAACCTAATGGTTAGGTTCGATCTAAGCTTACTAATAGGAGGGCTCCTAAAAGGATATACTAAATTCATCGAGTTATGCCAAAGAATAAAAACAGCATTTTATTAGAAAGGATCTCGATAAAAAAAAGGGTGTCGATAGTTGAAACCAATGGTATGCTGCATTTTAACCTTTTTTCTCAAACTCAAGCAGATTAACAGGACATGGCGTCTGGTCAGACTTGCCAGGCTGATAGACTCCTTCTCAAGGTAGATCTGCCAACAACTAAGTTCTAGGAGGTACGGATAAATCTATATGCTGCAACCTCTAGTATCCGCTGCTGAGACTCTGCCCACCCTACTCTTAGGTGATTCTCCAACAGCACGTGTCTTACTCCACGCGCAAAACATGTGTTTGAGTATTCTTTTATGGATTGCTGGATGGAACAATGGTTGAGCTACGTCAAATGATATGTAGAAGTTGCTCTATCTCCTGAGGTGACTCTAGAAGACTTCTGTAGAGCCCCTGTTTTACAATCGTCTTGGATGATTGATCACACTGATGCTGAATTAGCGGCTGAGAAGGGCCTCCACCCTAAGGTACCAATCCTTGCAGAAGGCCGAATCGGTGAAAACCTTATTTTTGATTCTAGGAGGTTTCATTGGGTCGTACTTAGTTCTGACTTGAGCATTATCGATTCAAGGTATGGGCCACACAAATGCCAATTAAATTAAGCCTCGGGGATCAAATTAATATACATGATCAAGAAAACGGGATCAAAAAACTTCAAAATCGTACGCTGAATTACAAGCAAAGGATGTATGCGCAAAGAGTTCATGAACGTCTAACCTACCACACACACACACACACACACACACACATATATATATATATATAGAGAGAGAAAGATAGACCATACAGTTGCGGTAGAAACTGACGTGAACCATGGCTACTCCGGCGGGCCCTCGGTGAGCAGGAAAGACGAAAACAAGCGAGAAAAGAGGTTATTTGACTATCCCGTCCTTATATACGCAAACCCTAAACCCTAACCAACTGCTTGTTTACCAGTATGCGGACAACCGGACCATCGTGCTTCAAAATCCAATTGGCCCAATGTAAGCCCAGCCCAAAACCTCTTCAAAATCCAAACTAAACGTTACAGTTTAGTACTTTGAAATTTAAAATCTAAAACTTAGAAAATTTAGGATTTTTTTTTTTAATTGAGAGTACAGGGAGGGCGGGAAGAAAAAAGGAGAGAGGGAGATAGGAAAATTCGAACTGCAGACCACCTGAGTGAGAAATTTTATAAAATTGTATAAAATTACTGAACTGTCAAGGATCCTCAAAAATTTAGAATTTAATTGGTAACTAATTTAAAATTTTTATAAAAAAAATAGTTGAAAAGATAAATTAGATTGAAGGAGTTAACCTGATAGTTGCTAGTGATTAAAGGGGTTGTTCATGCAATAATGTATAATAATGATTCTACCAAGTACCAATCACTGACCAGGTGAGACACTGATGTTGAGTTAGGGGGACAATTGACCCATTAATTTTTTTTAAAAAAAAATTATTATTATAGTAAATTTTTGTTAGTATATAATTGATCTCAGTTAAAAGATATAGTTAACTCTATAATAATATAAATTATTACAATTATTATCAATGCGTTACACCAAATTATTTTTTAATATTTTTATTTTGAAAATAAATGATGCTTTCATAGTTCTTGAAAAATTATGACACAAAATTTTACAGATTACAAATTTAATTATACAATTACTGTATTGAACTATTTTTTACAATCTTAAATATACAACTTTAAGAGTTTAACAATCGTTTTATAGAGTTCAATACCAATTTAGTTCTTTGTGGTTTGATTCAATAATTATTTGGTCTAAATATTAGAAATGATATTTTTAATACTATTGACAACTAAACTATTATGTACTAATTTTAAAATATAAAATATCATCGAATACAATTGTAAAAAGTTTATGTATTAATAATATTGTTTTGTTAAAGCAGCAAAAAGATTATATTAGAAGTGTGTTCCATTTATTAATTGATACATGTAATTTAATTTGTAGTATGATGATAATATATTATTAATTAATAATTAGTTTAAAATTATTATTTTATATTATTATTTTATAAAATAAATTGAATTTAAATTTTTGAATAATTCCATCAATAAAAATTCTTGAATTTTCCACTGCCACTGACGGTAGTACACACCAAATAATGGTGGTGTTTGGTATTATTAAAATTAATAATTAATAAATTATAACTTATAACAGAAGTTGTGAGTGTTTGGTAAATATTATAACTTGTAACTGAAATTAAAAAAAATAATTATAACTTGTATCAGAAATTATGAATATTTTAAAAAAATTATAACTTATAACTAAAATTAGTAGTATAAAACTAATAACTAATTTTTTCAAACACCCTCGATATCAAAAATATAATTTCAATGCACCTTTTATAGATAATAATATAGGCTGTGTTATTAAACCCACCAAAGGTCTGGTTTTCACAATACACACATGTATAACATCATTGGTTATTGGATATACATATATACCCCACATGTGAACCTGCATAGATATTAACTTAAATTTTTATTAATTTTTATCCTATTAAATGAAAATAATTTTAAGAAATAATAATAAATATTGAAAAATTTGAGTTAATTTTATCTGCCATTTATTTGAGTTACTTTAGCCAATAATGTCTTGCAACACTTTTAATTATTTTTATTGAACTTATATATAATATAAAAAAAAAAATATAAGAACAATAAAATTTTAAAATGATAAACCACGCATATGATATTTAAAAACTTATCAATTAATATCCAAAATGTGACGATTTAAACAAAAATAATCATATATGAATATCTTAGAAACCAACAAAAGTCACATAATTGAAAATTTATTAGAATGAGATTATATCAAGATAAATTTTAAAATTTTATAAAATAAAGTTATATTAGAATAAATTAAAAAATGGAATGATGGTTGAAAGGTGATTTATGCGTAGGGATCGAATATCTGCAAAATAAGAAAGCTCACTCACTTCATACACATTTTTTCAGTTAGCATAGTAGAAATTTTTTGGCTAAAATAGATTGCTGGAAATTAATCTCTAATAAGTTTTTTAGTGAATTTTTATGTTGATAGCATCTACATAGATATATCTTATAGAATTAAACAATTAAAGTAGTTAGTTAATTTAAATTAATCAAGGATAATATTATATTAATTTTAAATTTTAAAAGAATTCAAGTTTTAAAAAGATAGGTATTGAGAGATGATAATATCAATCAACCAATCATAAGACTAGATTAATTCAAAAAGAAATTAAATTTGAAAATTTTTAAATTGTACTAAATAAAATCTTGACAAATAATTTATGAATATAGACAATTACAAACTCATTTTGAAAATATTGGCATTTAGAAATTGTAATTTGAATAAATCATGATAAAATTAGATTAATCATGATAAAAAATTTGTTTAAAAAATGGCATTTGAATCAATCAAATTGTGACCCATAATTTATAAATATAAGAAAAATATAAATTCTAAAAAATTAAGTTGGGATTTAAATATTAATAATTGGTACTGTACATAAATAAAATTATAATAGAAAAACGTAATTTAAAAGAATAATATTTTGATAAGTCTCAAAACTAAATCTTAAAGTTTAAAAAGAGTTCTATTAGGATAAATTTTAAATTTAGTTTGAAAGAATCAAGAATAAGATTATATCAGGATGAATATCAAGTTAATTATGGAAAAACAAAATATTATGGAAAAACTTATAACTAAAAAAAAAAAAGAAAAAAGCGCTAAAATAGCGGATGGATGATGTAACCTAAAAAGCACAGTAGTTGTTGGGGCAAAAAGATTTTGGAAAATCTGGAATTTGCATAACATTACGAGAAAACAAAATATTATGATTTTTTTAAAAAAAACAACAAATTATATTACTTGGATATAAATTCTTAGAACACTGGGAAAAGGCTTTGGGAGATAAGGAGAAAATAATTTGAGAGAGACATAGGCATTTGAATATGAGGGATAAAGTCATAATGATTTGGGAGATAAAAATTAATGTTTTAAGTGGGAGTGAGATTTTTTTAATACACACACATATATGTATTTTATTTTTTACGCAATCTCTTTTAAGAAATTTTCTTAGAAAATTAAGTTTTAAATTTTGAATATTAAGATTTGTTAATTCATATTAGTAGATAGCCAATCAAATATTTTATAAATAATTATTAATTCAAAATTCTAAAAATTTAACATTTGAGTTTTTGAGCTTTTTAGATGTTTCTCTCAAAAACCCTACTTTCTTGTTAATATATCTATACAGTATATTATTGCAAAATGTTATTAACTCTTTGAATTTGAAAGTTTTAATTCTATTTTTTTTAGAATTTTGAATTTTTAAAAGAAATAAATATTTATGTGCGAATTTGATTGGTTTTATCCATAATTTTTTTTTTTCTAAAATTGGCTTTATACTATTTCTTTATTGTTTCTAAATGGGTTTAAATATAATTGACAACAAGTTCAAATTTAAAATAATTCTAAATATATATTAAGATTGGATTATGAATAGTTATTGTTGAGAACTAATTAGAGTGTCTAAAAATTCAAATTTAAATAATTCTAATACATTTCATAATTAGTTTTCAACAAAAATCATTCTTAATATATTCTGAATATATATTTATATATAGTTTATACTTTTATATTAAATCATTATATAAGTTCATTAATCTCCAAAGTTCTAATTGATTTTTATTAATTTTTAAAATTTTAAAATAAATAAATGCACATGTCAAATACTTATTGATTTTTTTTTTATTGAGCTTGATTTGTATGCATTAATTAAATTTTTTTTTGAAATAAAATATTTTTTGCCTACTATTTTTTTAATTTTTCATTCATCCTTCAATTTTTAAGTTGAGTATTTACTATATATAAATATTTATATCGTGTATTAGTTTTATGTTTCTTTATAATGTTTTTACAAAATATGATATGCCACTAAAAAAATAATTAAATATCTCAAGTTTTATCAATAAATCACAAATTTAACTATTAAGTTATGCTATATGAATTTATTAGATTTCTAAATATCATAATTTTTTAACAACTTAACAAAATCGATAAAAATATTTTATAAATTCTTTTCTTAATATGACCACATTATATAGAATATATTTATTTGTAAAAACTATTTAAATATATATTTTTTTTTAACCTTTTACAACATAAATTTTGAAATTAATATTATAACAAAAATTGCAATTACTCTAAACATTTTTATTTTGATAATTTTAAATAAAATTATATTTTTGTAAGTTTGACAATATACAGAAAAGAAGAGAAAATGAGATTAATAGAGAAGTATAGAAAAAAAAAAAAAGATCTTCATATGATTTTTATATACTTAAAAAAAACCTATGATAGATTGCGTATAGATATTATATAGTGAGCGTTGGAGGAAAAGAGAGTGATAAATAATTACATTGATGTAATAAGCGACATATATGATAGAATAACCACGACAATTAGATCACTTGTAAAAGAAATAAGTAAATTCTCAACTACAATAGGACTGGAAGATTACACAAAGAATCGACTTTGAGTACTTACTCTTTATCTCTTTATCTTAGTTATGAATGAATTGACAAAACATATTCAGAATGAGATCTCATAGTGTATGTTATTTGTTTATGATATTATTTTAGTTGATGAGACTAGAAATAAGGGTAACGCTAAGTTAAAAGTGAGGAGGAAAGCTTTAGAATCAAAAGGTTTCGAATAAGTAGAAATAAATGTGAATATATGGAATATAATTTTAGCAATAATAGGAGTATAAATGGTAAAAAAATAAAGTAATAAGAGTAATAGTAGGGGTTGCACCAATTTAGAGAAAACTTAGAAAAAATAAATTAAGATAGTTTAAACACATATAACGTAGATTAATTGATACAGTAGTTAGAAAAAGCAACTAAATCATAAGTAATAAAAATATTAGAAAAAGATGTAGATCTAAATTAATATGGGATACCGTATTAAAAAAATATATAAATATATTAAAACTAACTGAAAAATGGTTCTTAATAGAGTAAAATGACGTAAAAAAATGTATATAGCCAACCAAAATTGATTGAGATAAATGATTAATTTGATTTGGTTTGATTATAAGTTTGACAACGTATAGAATAATTATTTTGTTATTATTTTAATAAATGTGAAATTATAAATTTTATCAAGTATTTTAAATTAAATTAATAACAAGTTAAGAAATTATTTCTATTTATTTAGAAAAGTGGTAATAAAACTAATTTATTATTAAAAAATCATAATAAATAAAATTTTAACATTTATAACTTATTTTGATGCTATAAAAAGATTTAAATGACATATTTTTATATTTATTGTTTTTATCTCGTGTATAGCACGAATTAATCGCTAAGTATATAAATATAGATATACCCCTCTGGAGCTTTCAAAACCCTGAGGCGGCGGCTGCTTCTGACGAAGCCCTGGCGCCGGCGAGAAGTTGAGAGAAGGAGAAGCAATTGGAGTTATCAAAGAGGAAGTCGATGACGAGCGTCTAGGGACCGGAGCTTAAACCGGGCACGACGGCGAAGGAGGTGCTGAAACTCTCGCAGGAGCTGCGATAAAATAAAATTGGAGTTAATGTTTAACCCCAATCTTCATTTTACATTATTAAAACGGATGAAACTCTCCAATTTATTTAAAATTGGATTAAACAATGGAAAATAATTTTTAAGAAGTCAAACACAAATTAAGCATTATTTTGTCTCTAATCCCAATTTTAACTTAATGTTTAGCCATAAAAGAGTTGAGGGTAAATTTGGTATTGCATTATTTAATCTCATCTTACATTGTGCAAATCAAACATGTTCTTAGTCATTCTTTAATTAATTATATGCTAATTAAACATACAAGAAATTAGTTCGAGCTCATTACCCATCAAACTTTCTTAACAATTTATACATTAATTCCACATTTTTATTAATCTCACTCAACTTGGTTCAGTTGTCAAACAAGACAAAAAATTAAAAAATTAAAAACAAAAGATTAAAAAATTAAAAAATAAAAAATAAATAAAATTAAAATACTAATTTTAAAGACATTCTATTTAAACCTTAATTCTATTCGAAAAGATTCTGTATCACAATTTTTCTTGATATGTTCTATTCTCGCACATCGTCGTTTTATTATGTACGAAATTTTCTCGTCCTCAATAACAAACGGGGTGAGATAATATTATTTTCTCCATCCCGTTTCCCCCATTAGCCATGTCCTCGATTATATAAAATAAATATTTTTTTAAAATATAAATACATATATAAAATTTATTTTTTAAAATATAATAAATCTAAAATATAAAAATATTATATTTATCTCTTATTTTTTTATCTCTATTTTTTTATTTTATATTTTTAATTATATTGATTCATCAACTTTTAATTTTTATTTATTATATTATTTATAACTCTTATTATTACCACCTCCTTCAACATTAGAAATTATTCTCAAAATATCTCTATTTTTGCTATATTTCCAGCTACCTTTTTAATATTTTCTCATATTCTCAACCTCAGCTTGATCAAATAAAAAACGAAGATGGAAGACCTCGTATTTACCCCACCCTAGCTCGTTGCCAATCCCATGCCCCCAAGGGCCCCAACTGAAATTAGTGGTAGCTATCGAATCGAAGAAAGCCGAGTCTAAGAATTTCCATTGTTCAGTTAGTAGTTGATCCAACCTAATTGTTAATTTAGGCTCCATTTATTTCAAGTAAAAATTTAAAAAATATTTTTGTATTTTTTGATATTTGGTATAACAAAAATTAAAAGCTAACAAAAATTACTTTTTCAAGTCAATAAAAAATAAATTAATTTTTATGAAAAATGTTTTTTTATTTTTTTAAGACAAAAAATATTTTTTATTTTTACTAGCGAAATTCTTAGGATGGTTTTGAGATTTTGGGTCTTAGGGTCCCAAAACTCCCAGGAGTCTAAGGATTCTGGGTTCGGAGTCCTAGGAGTATTGGAGTCTGGGATGCCAAGAGTCTAAAGAACCAAGGGTCTCGGGATTTCAGAGTTCTTGGAATATGGGGTATCGGGGGTCTGGGGTCCCAGGGCCTAGGGGTGCCGGGGGTCCTAGGATTCCGGAGTCTGGGGATTCGAGGATCCGAGGTCCTTGGGGAGGGGTCTAGGGATCCTAGGAATCTAGGGATTTAGAGGTCCCGGAGTTCATGGCTCATGGGGTCTGGGGGTTCGAGCTCCCGGGAGTCATAAGGGTCCGAAGATTCAAGGGTTCGGAATCCAAGGTCCCAGGATCCCGGGAGTCTAGGGTTCTAGTGGTCTTGGGGTCCAAGGTGGCGGGGGTTCGGGGGCCTTTGGGTCTAGGTTCCGAGGGTCCTAGAGTCCGAGGGTTCTAAGAGTCTCAAGGTCCGAAAGTCTAAGAGTTCGAGGTTCCAGGTCTCGGGGGTTTTGGAGGTTCCGAGGTCCAAGAGATCGAGATCTCGCAGGACCTTGGGGTCCTAAAATTTCGAAGGTCTGAGGTTTCAACGGTTCAGGAGTTCGAGGGACTAAGAATTCGAGGTCTTAGAGGTCTAGGGGTCCAGGGTTGTTCGAGGCTCATAGGTTATTTAATTGTTAAATTTTAAAAATTATGAGTTATAAAATAATAATAATTTTTTATGAAAACCAAACAACATAAAATATTTTCTAAAAAATATTTAATATTACAACCGAAAACATAAAAATAAGTTGTTTTCTAGAATACGTTTTCCATAGAAAACATTTTCTGTTAAAAAATACTTTCAACCCAAACAAACGGGACTTAAGTGAAATCCAGTATTGCTGAGGTACTGTTCTAGAATTGCAAAAGAAGCTTTTTTTTTTGTTGACAATTTAAAGCACATTCAAGGGGATACTTAATATGTTTCATTCTAAAAACATTTGAGCAATTAACCTAAGCAATTGGCTGGCTTGGGAAATTATGTTTGTATTGGAGAATACAAATAAGAAGGATTAAATTTTTCATGAAAAATAAGTATAAAATTAAATATTTATTACATTGCTTATTCCTTTTTTAATTCACTCCCATATTTGTTTGGTTGAAAAGTATTTAAAGAGATTAATTTCTCATAATTAATCCTTTATCTTCTCTAATCCTTTTTCTCTATATGTCACCCTCCCCTCTCCTACATTAGTAATTCCTCATATCTGGAATGGTATGTCTAATACGGTCTATTTGTCCAGACCTCTATTTTGCAAATGAACATGAGATACAAAAATTATTTCAAAATTCAGACTAATAGTCCACTTTCACCGTTCAATTCTCCAAAACAAACATAGCTTAGGGAAAAATCCAAGCACCACCTAGAAAAATTGCCAGTTTTTTTTTAAAAAAAATCTAGAAGGCAACAACCTTACCGTAAGATTTGACAAAAAAGGAAAAAGGAAATGGGTGAAATAGAGGGGAGGGAGTGACAGAAGATTTGTAGAATTTATAATACAGAGAGGCACCAAATGCATCACAAAAAAAATGGTTTAGTAAAACCCAACTAAACCTGCAATGATTCATGAACAACATCCAAGGCCTGAGAGCCAAAAACACAATCATACAGTAATTCTTCAAGCGAGGTATCGATATAACCTCCGATCCACCTTGTCCCTTTCTAAAAACTCGCGTTCAATGAGGGACTCAATTCGTTTCTTTATTAGAACGGGATTTGGCAGAAACCGTGATTGCAGCTGCTTCGTGACCTCGGCAACAATATTATTGTGATCCAGCACTCGCCGTGACTTCATGATCCTCACAATCGCTGCCTCAATCTGGGGCTTCCTATCCTCCTCCACTCTCTGTCGGGTCTCCTGTTTTTCTGGTTCGGACTCCTTCTGCGCGACGACTGTACCTATCTTTACCTTATATAACTTGCTTGTGAACTTGTCGTTGAAGAAAAAGGCATCGTCCTCAGCAACTTCTTTGCTCATAGGCTCTTTCCTCAGGACATTCCTGCCCTTAACACAGGCCAAAGACTGCAGCGACCTCTTCAAGTCTGGGGCAGGTATCTCCGTTGCCTGCTCTATCTCTTTGTAACTTAGCCGATCAGCATTATTGAACAACATGAGGATGCACATCTGATATGTGGAAACATTCAGCTCGTGCTTCTGGCCCTTCCCGAATGTTGCTTTTAAATCAGCAGTGCCCATATTTGTCTGCCAGGACAACCTCCGCCCAGTATGGGTCCCGAAATAATATGTGCGGAACTTATCACATATCCCCAAGATTTCTAGCGGAAGGTTGCAAGTGGAACTCGTCTGAGTTGGCCAAGAGCCCGTGGTAAGGACCTGGATGGCAAGAGTGGGGTAGTCTGCCATCTCAGCACCCATGCTTGCATAAAACCCTTGCATCGTATCCTGAGATGTCTTCATGTCAATGAACATACCTTCCAACTTGGACGTAAATTGATACCCGCATTCTGTTTTGAGCTTAACTATCAAACTTCTCTCAGCATCATCAGATATGGTTTTCCCTGACAGAAGCCTCTTTGCCAAATGCTGCTTGTAATACTTTTCAAAAACATCCTTCTCTTGGAGGTAACGGAAAAGCATCATCACCTTATCTAGTACTATCTCAATATCCTCTTCACTTACCCCTTTCAGTCCCTTCCGGAGCTTATCATCCACAAACAAAGATATGAACTCGGGAGACCGAGGATTCAAATTTATAAAATACTCAAATGAGGAATTCAAAGCATTCTGGAATGTCTTGTCGTTGTTAAATGCCAGGCTTATAATCTTATCATGTTTGTCCTTCTCATCCAAAAGCCGCTGCACAAAATCTACAGGATCCTTTAACCTTTCTGGATCAGTAACCAACTGCTTACCTGTATTGCGAATATGAGAAGTCATGATATCTCTAATTGTTATTGTTGAAAGTCCATTAGGCACTCTGCCAAACAAACTGTACATTCTTCCCAGGTCGTCATATTTGTCGTCCATAATCATATTTACTAAGCCTGAGTTTTCCATATGAACTAATCTTTGCACATGACTTTCAATCATCTCCTTCTCCACCACAGATATGATCTTGGATTCACTTTTCGCATCCAAGTAGTGGGAGACTCTCTCGGTCTCTTCATTTAGACGTATTTCAGCTTTCATTAGGTAATCCCCACAATCACAGCACTCAATGAATTGCTGAGACTCACCACGGTAGAAATCAGCTGAGACTTCAAGAAAAGGTTTCTCAAAGTCTTCCTGGTAAACACAAGAACCTAAATCCATTAACATTTTCATTATATTCCTCATCAAACCCCTGTTTATAACTTCACCAGTCCTTTCTCTCTGCACAAGTTCAAGGAGTGTATCCTGAAGCCTGAGTTGGATTTTGCTAGAGTGGACGATGTTGTCCCTCCACAAATTCAACCCTAGCTCATGAACTGGGGTTTTGTGTGTACTAGGGATAAAAGTCCTGTCCATGTACATCAATATGTCTCGGATCATTTGCAATGCCTTGTTGTGTTCTGCCCATCTCCTGTTTAGCTCTTCCAGAAATAAACTTCCCTGAGCAGCTTCAATTGATTTCGCTAGTTCCTTTAGATGTGATGTCATTGTTGACACAAGTCCTGAATAGAGTTTCTCTCCAAATTTGTGTAGAACCATATTGTAAGCATTTCTGAATACATACCAAAATAAGGATCAGCATAATAGAACTTCAGGTGCAAACAAGTGATGGCAGTAAGCTAGAAGGCTTTTTAACACGTCACTTCCAACATGCAACATCTCACATAAATGCCGTGATGATACCATTCAAATTGATCCAGGCAGATCAAACAGTTGGACAACAAAGTCATGACAAACATAAGCCCCCAGCATCCGGGAAGTGCATACAAGGATCTATGTTGCACACACACACACTCGAGTTATGTATGAGATATGTCTCTGACATATTTAGTTGGATATTCACCCAATCAAAATCAACATACTTATTAATTTGAGTTAAACATAAACCGTGCATAAAGCTCCCATATCAGGAATGGAATGCGCTATGACACCTTGAAAAAGCTATTTAAAAAGGTATAGAGTGGCAATATAATGAACTCGTGTTGTTGAATTATTCATTCTAAGTACAAATTTGCAAGGTTTCAA
>JAOTRH010000001.1:24753465-24764968 GCA_034768845.1 Heliamphora exappendiculata
AAAAGGTATAGAGTGGCAATATAATGAACTCGTGTTGTTGAATTATTCATTCTAAGTACAAATTTGCAAGGTTTCAATGAACTTCATGATTGCAACGTGTGACAAATATGAATTTGAGAAATAGCTTAACAGGTCTCCAACTGTTGTCAGGATAACTACGTTTTGGAGGAGATCTAATTCTGGAGGGAGGGGACGATAAAAAAATGCCAAATCATCAGTTCTTGGGCCAGCTGGATAAAATTAAATCCAAATTCTAAAATAAAAGAAATCTCCATCATCTCAGCTACATCAATAAAAGTGTTGGTTGTTTTGACTTTTGCCTAACATGCTTCCTAAAGAATAATCCAAAGAAGACTCTAAAGCGTGCCATCACTTCAGCCTCCCAACCCTAATTCTATGCATAAAAAATCACCAAAAAAATATTCTCCATTCTTTGATGAAGCAAATATATAAAACAATTAACATAAATGATATGAATCACAATCATCCCCCAATTTGTGCTTCGCAAAAATTAAATAAACTAAACTTCAACCATACCAATGCTCCTGGATTAGAAAAATCACAAAATTGATTCTGATTTACTCCTCTTACTTTGAAACTGCAAGTTCTGAAATATCTAATAGTTCTACGGTACATTTGAACCCATCAACCAATTACCAGATATTTGGGCATGACTACACGAGGGAAGCTAATCCAGAGTATAAGCTTCCTCTCTAATGACAGCAAACAAGATTATTAACTGGAATTTTAAAGCAAACTTTTATGTTAATCGGACCAACAAATGAAGGGTATTCTCTTTTTTTTTTCACTGAACAGCACCAAGATATACCATTAACAAAGCTTAAGGCGACTGACATTGAAGTACATGGATGGAAAATGAAAATAAACATCTCAGTGAACACACCTTATCCATTGACCAGTCCTAAAACCCTCTATTCATCCTACGATCCCAACACTTTGGCACATCTTTTTCTAGTTCTGAAACCCAATAGCACATCAGCTTCACGCTTGATCAAGCAATGACCACAACCCAAAGATCAAGCTTCTCAAAGTCTTAATAGAGTTACATGAATATCTCCCACATTACAGACCCACAGTTCATAATAACACCACCAAAACGTAAGGACTTATACTGCCTAAGCAGAAGAATCTGGATCTTAACTCAATTAAGGACACCAAGCCCAGACTTTATAATTGCATATTTGCATGAGAAGTGAGAACTAACATGCTCAACATCTTTTTTGAATTGCAACAGAAAAGTAATATGAAAAATTAACGTTCTCAATAACTAAATATAAATCTAATAAGCAACTGTTCAAAAAATTGCTGCGTTGGTCCAAGATCTAGTAGATCGATTATTTAAAAAAGGCAAGCTAAGAAGAACACAATTGTAGGTTGGATATTGGTTTGCCCACTTGACTATATAAATCCATTGTTTGAACGATGATAAATACATCACAACAAGAACGAACTGCATATTCTGAATTTCTTAGGTCCAAAAAAAATAGTCCAACTTGGACCCGCACATAATCCTTTATTGCTAGAGATACACCTTAGGATTCCACTAGTCAGCTCTCTCCTACAAGTTGTGATAGAGGGCTCTCTTGCTAATGTAGTTTTATTTCAGCTCATGCATTCTGCCACTGGTTCTGAAGAACCTGTGATCCTTAATTTAAGCCTTTCTTTTGTCCAAAGAATGCATTTCTCATAGAAATAGATGCACCTAATATGTTTATGCAAGCTACCTTTGATTCTCCTGATGACATTCATAAAACAGGACCACCATATAGTAACCACGGAACCTCGTTTTCGCTGTAAATCAGCTACAACAGATCGACGATCGAATAGACTTGCTTCTGTAGTACAGGAAAAAGAAAAATAGAGATAACTTGGTGTAGTCATAGGGTTCCGGCGTGGACCGGAGTAGTGAAACCTGGGAAGACGGAGTGCATCACGGTAGCTCGAGGATGCCAGAGGTGGAGGAGGTGAGAACTTAGGGCAACTTGAGAGAGAGAGAGAGAGAGGTAGTGGAGAGCAACCGGAGGTATGAAGAAGTAGTATCTTGTAGAGAGATAGGAAGATTGAAAATGATGTGTTTTGGAGGACTACAGTGAACTCATTCATAGGCGATGTGGAGGGGACGCCCGTACCTTCAAGACCACTAAGGACGATGGGTGCCCCATCCGTGAATATGATCTTTAGGCTCCGATGTTCCGTATAATATGTTGAAAGAGTATCATACGACATATCATACCGTTTGTAGGTTTAGTCAGCTCGATGCCAGCTCCTAAGCGTGTGAAAACTCTGTGTCTTGATCAGTAGAGCTGTTCAAAAATCCGCTTAGCCCGACCAATCGCCCTACATTCGCTCACACCGCACCGACCCAAGCAAATTACAAAAGAAAGAGTAAGGCAGGTTGGGCAATTGAGAAGGCTTCTAAGCGAGTCGGTTCATGGTGTCAGTTTAGATCACTTCGCCCCACCATGTAGCCGACCCACCCGCATAACCTCAGCAAACTTAATTAATTTAGTTTTATTCTTATTTCTTATGTAAGCCATAAGTCATTGACATAACCACAGTAATGAGTAAATAGAACTTACAGAAGTAAATCCTAGCCCTAGATCTCTAGACTCAAACCAGCGAGGCCTCTAACGCTCCATGAACTTCTTCAACTCATCGACTCGACTGTAGGCCCTCCACCATGAGCCCTGAGCACGGCAAGCAGCTGCTGCGGTACCCCAGCGCCACTTCTGTTGAGTCCTCGGTGACTCAGTCAAAAAGCTCTCTCTCTCTCTCTCTCTCTCTCTCTGAGTATCTCGGTTGCCAATGGCTCCCAAATGATAGCTGCCATTAGCATCGCCTCCGCTAACACCATTAGCACAGCCCCACCATCCAACACCATCGGCGCTATCGACAATACCTGCACCAGCCACCAATGATGTCGCCACAAAAATGATCCACTCTTTTCTATTGTTGCCGCAAACAATCCTCTAAGATGGGTAGCCGTTGCCACATCCTCCAACTGTGCTTCACCTCATTCGGGTGTGCTCACATAATTTGGGAAGGGATCGTGGCAAGTCATGGTTAAGAAAATTGAATACGAAATTAGAAATCAAAAAAAAAATGGGGTTAGAGAAATTTTTTTGATTTCTAATTTTGTATTTGTTCCTATGTTTATTTTTTTAGGTTGAGCATCGTCTCCGCTAACACCATTAGCACAGCCCCACCACCCAACGCCATCGGCGCTGTCAACAATGCCTCCACCAGCCGCCAATGATGTCACCACAAAAATGATCCCCACTTTTCTATTGTTGCCACAAGCAATCCTCTAAGATGGGTAACTGCTACCACATCCTCTAACAGTGCTTCACCAAATTCGCGCGCGCTCACGTAATTTGGGAGGGGATTGTGGCAAGTCATGGTTAAGAAAATTGAAAACGGAATTAAAAATCAAAATTTTTTTTGGGGTTGCAGAAATTTTTTTGATTTCTAATGTTGTATTTGTTCCTATGTTTATTTTTTTTAGGGTGATTCATAGCTAGGTCCTATTTGACTAACTTTATTGGGATAAATCCCATTATAAAATCAGTTTCGTCTTAGGTCCCATTTTATGATTTCTTTCCCAAAATACCTCATTTGTAGTTAAACCAAAATAGAAATTATATATATATATATATCCTACTAATTAGCCGTCGACCTACTAAACAAATTAAAATTCGTATTATATCTTCAAACCTCGCCGTCCTGGCCGTGAAATCTCTGGACTTCTTCCATCATCTCCTCAATTTTAGCAAAGATGACAAAAAACGACATATTTACAACCATCCATGTGTAATAATAAATGATATAAATACATCGAATGTGTCTCATTATATGTGGTTTTCATGACAAAATAATGAACAGGATTTTTTTTAAAATTGTCATTTCAAGAAAATGATACACATGCATCAACATTTCAAAATATTATTTCATGTGTATCATTTTTAAAACTGATATTGTAATATGTGTATTATTTTCTGTTACAAAAATGAAACGTTTATTCAATTAATGTGTATCATTTTCAGCAATTTTAGCAAATATGACTAAAAACGACATAAAATGTATTAACCAAAACATTATTAATGTGTATCATTTCCTGTTAATGTGATATTGTACAATGTGTATCATTTCATGTTAAAAAAAAATGAAACGGCCACTTAATGTGTATCATTTTCTGGAATTTTATCAAAGATGACAAAAAAAATGGATTAAGCAAAACATTTATTGGTAAAAACAAAACGACTAAACTATGCCATAACATATGTTGTTATCAATTACGGTAATTCTGTGAATGTTGGTTGCTGCCATTTAATAAAACGAATTTTTTGCAAATCTTTTCTTTTTAATTATAAAGTCAATTAAACTTAGGGGGTATAAAGGTCGAGGTTGTCAAAATTGAGATCTTACATAGGATTGTTTTAGGTTCTACCGGATCAGATCGTAGGATCGAATCGTAAAATCGTAAAATCCTACTCCAAACATTAAATACTCTAATAGTTTTAGAAAATTTATGGAGAATAAACTTTAATTATACAAAAATAAATTAAAATTACTATGAAAAACAAGATACATCCTATAAACATTTACAAATTGATCAATATTGAAATAACATACAAGAAAATAGAATTGAAGTATCAAACAAAACATTTATGATCCCACTCCTACTCTCGATCCTATGATCCCAAACGATCCTGCTCAAAATGTAATTCATCATACAATCTGGATCGAAATCGCAAAATTGAGTCGTGAGATCATACGATCCTATAATTTGGATCACGATTTTGACAACCATGATAAAGGTCCATTTTTTCCTAGATATTTAAAAAAAAAAAACGAATACATAACTTTTGAAAAGAACTTATCCTCAACCACCTTCTTAAAATAGAACCCATCCCCAATTTACGCTTTTTTTATAACTTTTATTTGGTGTTTTATTTTTTAATTCTCCGTTCTTTATGGATTTTTTTATTTATTTACAAGCATTTAAGCAAAATAGTGGAATGCAAGAAGTAAGATGTGATTGATTATGGACGAAGTCAAGGAATTGAGTGCAAATTCTTCAGCTCAAACAACCACCAAAGGTAAAAATCTGAAAAAAAAAATCTAAAGTTTAGGATCACTACACTTTGGTTGATAGCAGTGATCTAAACTACCCAAAAGCATCTTGTAATTATTGTGGTAAAACTTATGAGGCTCGTGAAAAACAAGATGGTACTAGTAATTTGTGGAGTTATCTTAATAATCAATGCACAAAATACCCGTTTAAGGTTGTGGACAAAAAGCAAAAAACCCTTATTTTATTAAAGAAAGGGGGAAAGAGAAAGAGGAAGATGGTGTTGCTTTAACAGCAATGGGTTATACTGAGAAAGTACGCAGAGATGCATTAGCAATGATGATCATTGTTGATGAATTGCCTTTTAGGCATGTAGAGAAAGAAGGGTTTAAGAATTTTTGTCAAACTATGCAACCTAGGTTCACCATCCCCTCACGCACAACTATGGCTCGTAATTGCATAAGAATGGTTAATGAAAAAAAAGTGAAATTGAAGAAGGCCATTAGGAAGCAAAGAATTTGTCTAACAACCGACACTTAGACATCAATTCAAAACATTAATTATATGTATCTTACTGCATATTAGATTGATGATGATTGGAATATACACAAAAGAATTATCAACTTTTTACAAGCTCCTAATCATAAGGGTAAGACTATTGGAAAGTACATTAAGGAATGCTTACTCGAATGGGGAATTGATAAAATTTTAACTATTACAGTTGATAATGCAAGCTCTAATGATGGTGCTATCAAGTATTTGAAAAGAAAAACAAAAGAGTGAAAGTCTACTATCTTCGATAATAAATTTATTAACATGAGATGTTGTGCACATATTGTGAATCTTATTGTTTGTGAGAGGTTGAAGGAGCAAAATGACTCGATTGTCAAAATTTAAAATGCGGTGAAGTATGCTCGGTCTTCTCCTTTCAGGTTGCAAGCTCTTAAGAATTGTGTAGAGTAAAAGAAGATTCCTAGTAAGAGCTCATTGTGCCTAAATGTCCAAACTGGGTGAAACTCCAATGATTTAACGTTGGAGAAGCCGAGAAATTCCAAAAAGCTTTTGAGCGCTTACAAGAGGATGACTCACAATTCTCCTCATTTTTCATGGATGATGAAAATGAAATCAAGAATGACAATAATGGTGGGAGAGGAAAAGAGAGAGAAAGAAAAATCATGGGGCCTCCTACTGTAGATGATTGGGATAAAGCAAGAGCTTTTGTTCGATTTCTGAGACTTTTTTACAACGTGACTATAAGGCTTTCGGGTTATTTATATGTTACTTCTAATGCATTTTTTCATGAACTTGTGTCGGTTCAATCTAAATTGTTGTCATTGGAGAAAAAGCGGAGACAAGTTATTGAGTGATATGACAAATAACATGAAACGAAAATATGATAAGTACTGAAATTTTTTTTGACAATATCAATATCTTATTGTATGCTGTCGTTGTGTGGACCCACGCTATAAATTAAAATATATCAAGTTTTCATTTACCCAAGTGTATGAATCCGATAAGGTTGAAGATCTAGTAATGAGAGTGAAGTTGAAGTTGAAGTTGTATCGGTTATATGAACATTATACAATGAAAGATAGACTTGGTAATGTTCCAACATACAATGCAAGTCAAACTTCTCAAAAGATGGTCATTGATGAAAATAAGGAAGACACCATTAAGTTCTTTACCATTCAATAAAAAAACATTTGGAGGAGGAGAATAGTATGGAAAACAAGTCAGAGTTGGATAGATATTTGGCTGAAAATTATGAGGATCCAAGAATTTCAAATTTTGATATTTTGAGTTGGTGGAAGCTTAATAACAAGAGATGTCTTGGCTGTCATTGTTTCTACAATAACCTCCGAGTCCGCCTTTAGCATCGGTGGTCGTATAGTTGATCCATTTAGGAGTTATTTGACTCCAAAGATGGTGGAAGCGCTTTTATGCGGACAAAATTGGCTTCGATCTTCACAAGTTTCAATCAATCTCTGAGAATTCATGGATGACATTGAAAACTATGAATAAATTGAGTAAGGTAATTTTTTTTAGTTGCATTTGTTTTAAGTTGGTTAACCTATAATAACTTGGCTGTATTTTTTTCCAAATATTTCAGAATTTTCTGGATCAACTACATCTATGTATCCAACTTTGATTGAAGTTTGACAGTGTTGGAGATTATGGAGCCGCACCTATGTTCTTTTTTTTCCTTGTTCATTTTCATCCTTTTTTGATTCATTTGATTTTGTTGTAATATTTGCATGAACTACTGGAATATTTGAACTTTGGTAGTAGGTTTTTTTGGATTTTTGCAATTTGCATGCCCTATTGGAATATTGGAATCAGAATATATTTTATGAATGTGAGATGTTTGTTTTTAAGTAATGTTTGTTTGTTTGTTAGTAGGTGATTGGAATAGTATGGCAAATAATAAGAAAGTGGGACAGCCAAGAAATTTATTAGACATGGACTGCATATGGACTTGGATTTCAAAAGGAATTTATTAGCATGGGATTCTTTTAAATGAAAGATATTGTGTGTGATGAGTAAAGAAATTTCTAATTCTTTTAAACGAAAGATTAATATTTATACAATATTTACATAAATAAATATTTATTTAATTTTTAAACCGCCAATCCGCCCAATCCGTTATTGCAAAGCCGCCCAAACAAACAATTAATTCGCCGGTTTTAGAAAGTGGGTAGTTTGGCGTTGGGTTGAATTTTTAATACTGCCATAAATGGTTTAGTTAATGGATTTTCACTCAATCCGCACCGCGCTAACCCGTGCACACTCCTGTTGATCAGGTGCTACTCTCTCTCTCTATGATCGGCCAGATGAAGTTGTTTGGAGACCACTCCATTGATAAGCCCTATAACTCCAGCCTCCAAACCACGTGCCTTCTTTGTCCCTGAGCAAAGATGTGCCTAAAACTTGCTCTCAACCTAGGACCAAGTTTGATATTGGAGATGGCGTGGGCCGTAGGCTGCCCCACTTACCTGGAGGCGACCCACTTGCCTGGAGGTGAGAGGGAGGGCCTGATGGCCTATTTGCCCAGATGCGAGAAGATTAGTCCAACAGCTTACTTGCCTAGGGGCACGGAAATTGGACCACAACCTACTTACACGGAGGCTAGAAGATTAGCCCAACGATCTACTTACCCGGAGGAGAAGAGACTAGCCGAACAGCCTACTTGCCTGGAGGAGAGCTAGCTGACCCGTTTGCCCAGAGGCAAGGTTAACCAGATGCCCACACTTGGCTACTATTCTTGAAATCGTAAAATATTTATGTCTGGAAAACAAGTAGATTTTTTGAAAAAAGATGATTCAATGTCAACATTTAGAAAATCCTATAGCTAGAAGGATGCACATGTTAGAATTTACATGAAAAGGAAAAAAAAAATGGAACGCATGGAGTTCCACACCCCTTTACCGCGTGGTAAAAGAATCTTCTTTCAGCGGCATCATTTAAAGGAAACACAAACAGAAGAAGAAAACAACGAAAGCCTGACTCAAGCTGATATCAAATTATCAATTATACTAAGGAAAAAACTGAAAACATGGAAACAATCTCCATCCAAAACAAGAAGAGGCAGGATGTTGATCTGTTCATGGAGTAAAACCTGGATTGAGTGGGTCAAAAGAGTTTTTAAACCCCACCTATGAATCGTCTATAACAAGCTAAAATTTAGGAGAATGAGCAACCCATAGCCCATTTTATAAATGCACAGGAAATACAAACAAAAAAATGGCTTTTCAAACCACTAAGCAAACCACGAATTCATTTTCAAACACTTCAGAAGAACAATTCTAGGAGTTTATCCAGATACTTGAAGGTGGTTTCATGGTTCTCAATCTCCTTTATAACAGCGGCACCATTCAAGATCACTAGTAAGCAATATTCTCACTCGTGATAGGAGGAGAAGATCAAAAACACTAAGACTTAGAAGTTGACATTGTTATTTTTGCCAGCCCTATCTCCCACTTGCTAGTTGCTCCAGAGCCATGATCAGCCCAACACCCTGACCTCAACATTATCGGCAGCAATCCACACTCCACAGAACAACAAAACTATAAGCATCTCCATCACCACTTTTCCTAGCTACCATCGACCCTGCAGTGCCAAACCTGTACATGGTTGTGCACTTTTCACAACAGTTCAACAAGTATAAACTTTATAATCTAGACCATTTTGCTCCAATCATGTAAAAACGGGGGACCAACTATCTTCCTCTTCTCACTTATTGAAGTGATTTCAACCTAACCAAACTGTCCTTAGGGGATTTTTTTTTAAAAAACTGAAGCCTTATTAGCACAGCCACTGAGCAAGATAATACAAAGTTGGTCATGCAGGGACAAAAATTGGCAAAATAGGCTAATGGTTCTTTTGAATAAGGGTTGCAGACCACCAAGGATTTCTTTTGCACAAGGGTGACACTTGCACCCCTTGGTGCTCTTTTATAAAATTATATTCTTATCAAACGAAAAAGTACACAAAAAAGAACCAGCACCAATAACTAAAACTCACACCACTAAGCATGTATAAAGAAAAACCAAAAGCCATACAAAAAGAATAACGAAAGAAAAACCAACTGCATTAACACAATGAAATCAACGCCGAGAGGGCTTCAGATTCTCACTGAATAATGAAGGTGACTGACATTTCAAATAGAAACAGGGACAGTACTCTACAACACTCGCTTAGATCATCTACATTGCTCCACTAACAAGCACGTAAAAATCAGCAACCAAACAAGGTAAATTTCTTACAATTCTACTTTCTTCTCAAAATCGTGACAAAATTGCTCTAAAACAATTTGGCAATAAATTGTGACCAAGTGTATTGCATTGAGAATTACGTATTAGAAGTGGTGAATTTCAAAAAGGTAATATAAGCATTTTTGTTTATTTTAATCAGGATTTTCTACATGACTTGAAATGCACATGCATCCCATTTTACACGTACTTGCTAGTTTTGACGGAGCAACAGTGTGAACACGATCCGACTCGGGTATGGTACAGGATATGTGTCAGGTGCGAATACTTTTTATCGGGCACAATTAGGAGATAATAGTGAAAAGAAAGGACAATATACCAAACTCATATGAATACCTAGACAAAATGAAACATTGCATTAAGAATTACTCCCCGAATCAAAAAAAAATATCGCATCCACACACCTATATCTAATTATTTTATACTTTTTAACCCAGCCTACATACCCTTAGTTTAGAATCTTCACGTGTTTGATCCCCACAAACGTGCACCCGACACTCATATGCAAAATCCATGAAACATAGCATGCATCGCATGTGCCCAGTTGCTAGTAATTTATAAAGCCAACACCTCATTAGGTATGGATGAAGTTGGTTCACACTGTAACGGTTTTTAATTTCATTCTCTCTCTCCCTGGACCCTCTTTCGAAACCATAATATCAAAGTATTATATTTGATTTCTTTTTTCGTTCTGATTCTTCCCTTTCAATAAATTGAAGATTGCAAATGCATAACATGGCCCCGAAAGCTACTTGTTTGCTTATGCGAGCCAAACAAAAATCGAGGCATCCATGGCAACGGTCCCCAAAGTTAGATGTGGATTGTAAACTCTAGATTACCAGAAGAATGCCGCGTTCCACATCCCCAAAACTAACGACAACAATCTGATGATGACAAAATTATCAAAGATTGTCATTCCTTATTTCTATTCACGAACCTATGAATACTTTGGTTTCAAAAACGATGAAATAATAATTCATGAATAATTCCAGCAACGAAGTCAAGAAACGAAATGGGAATTGGGAACCAACCCAAGGTAAACTAGTTAAAGAATCATATTATCTTTATTTTGTAGTGTCTCAAAAACAAACTATAAAGAAATGGAAGATGCAAATACCAAAGTCAAGATAGCAGACCTGTAAAGCTCCTCAAAACTAAGGCCACTGGCATTGTGATTGTATATCTCGTGAATCGCATGCTCCAGAATCTTCCAAGTCTTCTCGGCGTATTTCGGATCCACCACGACCCGATGCTTAAACGCTTCTATCTGAAAATTCCTCTTTTTCTGAGCACTCATCCTCTCCAATTCCCACTTATCACCACCTCCAAAAACTTCGCCCCCAATTCAAACCCCACAAAAGCCGATTTTGTTTCAGCTATCGAATCGCATGAGCGTTTAGGACATTAGGGTTTGAAATTTCACGATTGTAACAGTTTATAGCAGCGGTGACGAAAATGGAACGAACGGAGTTGATGGAAGAGTAAGCGATTACTAGCTGAAATGTGAAAGCAAAAGCATCAGAGATTGAAGTGCAGAAGAACTAGAAGGAAGAATAAAAGGCAAGCCCTTGAAGCAATGCGAAGTATATGTTCGGTTTTACAAATTTCTTTACTTCTGCTTTTCCTTTTTCTTGTTTCACTT
>JAOTRH010000001.1:24765068-24799435 GCA_034768845.1 Heliamphora exappendiculata
AGAGAGAGAGAGAAAAATGTAAGACCATAATTGTCTTATTTTGAAAATTAAGATTTTTAACACCTATACAGATTTTATGTCAACTTGCTCCATCTTATTATATAAATTTTATAATTTAATAAAATAATTTAATCTTTATAACATGGTTGATCATTGTTTATATGTTGGATTCATGTGTACCGGGTCAAATTCTAGCCCATTGGAGCCTTGATCGTCACATTACACAAAATTGAGTGCTTGTACGTGTATAACTATTGATCACCGACCAAACACAAACCACTAACCACAATATATGTTCAACCGGCTGTGACTACTAATTATCTTTTCACAAATACAATAAATAGTCACATCAACAGAATATTATTGATCATGTGACTCAACACCTAAAAGGTTAAAAATTTTATTACAGATTGTTGATAATCTAATTCGACTCTTAGAAAATTAAGTTTATTAATTGATAAAATGTAACGGCTAGAGGTGTTTGGGACGGTTCAGACAATTCTAACATGGTCAACGGTAGATCTGGAGATGGTTGTGGTCACCAGTGCTGGTTGTGGTGGTGCTATGATGGTTGTGGTGGAAAAGAGAAAAATGGGAGAGAGATATATATATTACCAAGAGAGAGAGAGAGAGAAAAGTTGGTGGCGAACAGCGGTGGAGAATTATCTGAACCGTCATCATAGCACCACAGGCGGTGGCAACGGTCGTGGATGGAAGCGTCAAGCGATGACGATGGTGGCTCTGGCGTCGGGCTCAGTGATGTTGAGCTGAAGGTGGCATCGGCGTTTTACGCGGTAATAATAGTTTGGTTTGCTCTGTGTGTATTGTGTGTGTATATATATATATATATGTATTATGTATATATAATACAAAATTAACGTTTTTTGTGACCACTAATTATCTTTTCACAAATACAACAAATAGTCACACCAACAGAATATTATTGATCATGTGACTCAACACCTAAAAAGTTATAAACATTTTATTACAGATTGTTGATAATCTAATTCGACCCTTAGAAAATTAAGTTTATTAATTGATAAAATGTATTAAGTTGGGTTGATAACCAAAATTGCATTACTTAAAATATTAAGCACTTCTTAAAAATAAGCCATTACACCCACCCCATCACCACAACACATGTTAAGAGTGGAGGATAAAAAAATTTAGAAATTAACAAAGTTTTGGATTTTTGGTTGAATTCACGCTTAAATTCTATACTAAATGGTTAAACATTGAAATTTCCGTACTTTTTTATTTTTATTTGTATGCTAACTGGTTTCCCTTTCATCTCCTTTCTTTTCACTTTGGGCAGAAACGCAATCAGAATAGAATCCAAGGTCAGAAGTGAACAGCCAGAGATTTTCAGCTTCCTTCTTCCTTAGGAGGAGAGAGAGAGAGAGAGGCATAGGGTTTTTGTTTTGTCACGTCATGTGTAATTAATTGCTGCTGCACAGTTTACAGTTAGGAAGGAAAATAGCTTAGATAAAACCAAAATTGGATTGTTCTATTGTAAATAATAGCCCAAAATCGGAGAATAAATAGAATTGAATCATAAAAATTCATATTGCGTCCTTCAATAGGTATTTTTGAATATATTTTTATAATTAAATTCATTCATTAAACAAAATTTGTTAAATTTTGTTTATATGAAGTAACAAATAAAATTTATCCAATATATTTGGATGTGTAATCGGAAAATATTTGTTAAATTATTTTTTTATAATTATTTTTATTATTTTCTTATTTGTAAATAAAATAAAATTCATATATACCTGTCTATAGACATCTGATCAACTTTATTTTTAAATGATAGTAGTAAACTTGATGAGTTTTAGTGAATCAATTCGATAAAAAAAAAAAAAAATTATACTGATATTTTATGAAATTTTTGACAAAAATAGAATACTTTGCTTTCTGAAATAGCACTTATCTTTTTTTCTAAAATAGCACTGTTATCTCTTGTTAGTGAAAAAAATTAACTCGGCTTAACTTTTTCAATGTTTTCCCATAGTTTCAATACTTTTCCTTCAAGTCAAGCAGACCCAGTTTCTTAAAACGGAGGGTGCACAAAGAAAGAATTCATGCCTATGGAAACAAATCTGAAAAAAAGACCTAACCTTAAAATTAAGAAAAAAATATCCAAATATTTTTTTCTTAAAATATCCAAATATTTTAAGAAAAAATATAGAAATTGCATCCAAATATAAAATAGAGTTTGGAATGTTCATAGAATTTTATTCTTAAAAAAAACTGTATACTTTTGAAATATATTAATCAAGGAGAAGATAACACAAACCCATTGAGAGTTTGGATTCATAGATATTTTTTCTTAAAAAATATAGTAGTATACTTTTGAAATATACTAATCAAGGAGTTAAAGATAGTTTGATCTCCACAAGATTGTCTCAAGACTCTCAAGCCCAGCTTTTTTCTCTTACAAAAACCAACCATAACTTACTAGGCTAGATCTCTCTCTCTCTCTCATAGAGACTTTTTCTTCGGGGAAACCAACGTAAACCCTTCAAAAAACTTTCCTTTATCACTTCACCCCCAATATATCTCTTTCTCTCTCTCTCTCTCTCATAGAGACTTTCTTCAAGGAAATCAACGTAAACTCTTCAAAAAACAACTTTCTTTTATCATTCCACCTCGTCTCTATGAGAGAGAGAGAGAGAGATATCTCGGGAGTGGAGTGGTAAAGGAAAGTTGTTTTTTAAAGGGTTTAACACGTTGGTTTCCCCCTTCAAAGAAAAAATCTCTATGAGAGAGAGATCCCCCGCGCGCGGTCTCTAATTTAGGAAGAAGAATCGATCATGACCCACAAAATTTGTATGTTTTTTTTACAGTTCTGATTCATAAATTCATCACATTTCAACTCGATTTCTCTCTCTCTCTCTCTCCTGATCCTCCCGTCGATCATGACCCACAAAATTTGTATGTTTTTTTTACAGTTCTGATTCATAAATTCATCACATTTCAACTCGATTTCTCTCTCTCTCTCTCTCTCTCCTGATCCTCCCGTCGTCATCCACACACCTCCTCCTGCTTGCTCTAAGGTTGCGGAATCGGGTTGATCCCACGGTGCATTTTCTTGGCTTAGCAGACGAGTATCTAAACCAGTTCCGGCCACCCCCAACGTGGTGGTTTTAGCGAGAGGGATCAAACCGGGGAGTGACCCAACATGATGAGTAAAGCTAAGTACCCAGACGTGTGCCGGAGTGGTGGCCACTGTGGGACACCGTCGGAGGCGTCGATTTTGAGCTCGGAGAGCTTGAGGCCGGCTGAGTGGTGGGTCAAGACCTATTTCCTTTGTGGTCGTTGGTGTGGCGGCTTATTATGGGAGCGAGAGAGAAATAAACAGAATTTGAGAGAAGGGGGGGTGTTTAATGGCAAAATGGAAAAAAAAAGGAATTAGATAGAAGAAGTCAGTTTAAAAAGAATTAGATAAATTATAAACTAATAAACTAATAAAGTTTAAAATTATATAATAAACTAATAAATAATAATAAATTAACTTCTAAACTAATCAACTAATAAACTTATAGAAACTAATAAATTAATAATAAATTATAAACTTATAAACTAATATAACCTAAGAACTATATAAACTTATAAACTAATAAAATATAAATTTATAATAAAATAATAAAATAATAAATTATAAATTTATAAATTAATAAAGTACTTTTGTTTTTGTTAAAAATCTCACTGAGAAATCAGTATAATTGACGCAAAACACACATTCAGCAACCATACCCATTAAGGGCATAAACCCCCTCAGCCCTATTTACACCCGCATTACAGATTTTGTACCCAAATAAAAATACTGGTAGGTAAAGAATGTTCATCAACACTACATTTAGCGAGTCTCTAAATGCATTCCTTAAATTTTCTCTATATTCATCTGCATTATGGATTGTTCTTAAAAAGATACTGGTACCTTTCCTAAATCTTCCCTAAAAATACCGGGTAAAAGCCCAGGTAAGCAATTGAAACTCGGGTAAGATTGTTAAAGAAACAAAACACTTCATTTGATAAGAATGTTCAAGAAATAGAGTTGAATTTAAAACTGTAGCAGAGACTACACACCTCGCTATCTTAAATCTAAGCGCTGATTTGCTGCTAATTGCATCCCAATTATATAGACCAATGAGCCCATTGGCTTTCCATTCAAAACAAACATAACAATGTTGTTTGCCTAGCTAGTACTCATCACCCTCGTCATCCTCCCCTTCGGCAGACTCCGCCCCAACTTCCTCATAGTCCTTCTCCAGAGCAGCCAAGTCTTCCCTCGCCTCCGAAAACTCTCCTTCTTCCATACCTTCACCCACATACCAATGCACAAACGCGCGCTTGGCGTACATCAAATCGAACTTGTGATCGATCCTCGAGAACACCTCGGCGACACTCGTGGAGTTCGAGATCATGCAAACCGCTCTCTGGACCTTGGCCAAGTCCCCGCCTGGCACCACCGTCGGCGGCTGGTAGTTGATTCCGCACTTGAACCCCGTCGGGCACCAATCCACAAACTGAATGGTCCTCTTGGTCTTGATTGTGGCCACCGCCGCGTTCACGTCCTTGGGCACCACGTCGCCTCTGTACATCAAGCAGCAAGCCATGTACTTGCCATGGCGCGGGTCGCACTTCACCATCATAGACGACGGCTCGAACGCGCTGTTGGTTATTTCTGCAACCGAGAGTTGCTCGTGATAGGCCTTCTCTGCCGATATAACAGGCGCATACGAAGAAAGCATGAAGTGGATTCTTGGGTATGGGACTAGGTTGGTCTGGAACTCGTTCACATCCACGTTCAGGGCTCCATCGAATCGGAGAGACGCGGTCAGTGATGAAATCACCTTGAGAACACAAAACAGAGTACAATCAGTCTTTATATTTCTCTTAAAACTGCCTCATTTTGTCCCTAAAATTTTTGAATCATATCAACAGCCAAAACTAATTTGAAATCAAGGGCCAAGCCTATTTAAAGAATAAAAAAGATATTTAACTTCTTGAATAAGTAAAATCTCGGGAGATGAGTGTTTTCTAACACGTACTCGCGGAAAAACTCAAAAAAAAAGGGAAAGAAAAGAAACTCTGATGGAAGTTTAAACAATTCTTGTACCTGAGAAACAAGCCTGTTGAGATTGGTGTAGGTGGGTCTCTCAATGTCCAGAGATCTGCGGCAAATGTCGTAGATAGCCTCATTGTCAAGAAGTATAGCCACGTCGGTGTGCTCCAGCAGAGAATGAGTGGACAAGACACTGTTATAAGGTTCAACAACGGAGGTTGAGATCTGAGGCGAGGGGTAAACGGTGAATCCAAGCTTCGATTTCTTCCCGTAGTCAACAGAAAGCCGTTCTAGAAGCAGAGATCCGAGGCCGGAACCAGTTCCTCCTCCAACCGCGTGGAAGACCAAGAACCCTTGAAGCCCCGTGCAATTATCTGCTAGCTTTCTTATGCGATCCAGACACAAGTCCAAAATTTCTTTCCCAACTGTCAGAAGCAATCAACAAAACTGAGAATTTTTATTTATTGACAATATCAGGTGATAACGACTATATAAAATACCTTATTAACTTGTGGGGAGGGACAGAGAGAGAAGAAAGTGGGTTATGTATCAAAAACCTATTTGATTCTCGAATTACCAGGTGGGATTAAGGTCTTGAAGTTGGATACTCGGATTACATTAGGGGTTGTCGCATTCTTAACTAAAGTTTTCATTAAATTTAGTTGGAGTATCCATGACATTATCTAATACCAAATAAAACACAGGAATAAATAATAAAAGAATGTGGATTTAGTTTCATGGATTAACTCGTATTTTTCCATCGTTCTTAAAAATAACCCTAAAATCAAACTAGCCCTAACAAGAATAATGAGAACTTTTCTTACTTGTGTAATGGCCCCTAGCAAAGTTGTTGGCGGCGTCTTCCTTGCCGCTAATGAGTTGCTCGGGATGGAACAGCTGGCGGTAAGCACCCGTCCTCACCTCGTCAATGACAGTAGGTTCCAAGTCGACGAAAACAGCGCGGGGGACATGCTTGCCGGCGCCGGTTTCACTGAAGAAGGTATTGAAGGCGTCATCGCCGCAGCCGCCGATTGTTTTGTCGCTCGGCATTTGTCCATCAGGCTGCGCAATTAGAAGACACACACACCCCTCAACAACTCGCAAATCCATCCATTATATTATACACACAACACACAGACCTAACAATAACATCGAATACAATAAAAGGTAAAAATTGGGGTTTGTTTGGGAATTTAAGTCGGAATCTCACCTGAATGCCATGTTCAAGGCAGTAAAGCTCCCAACAGGCATTTCCAACTTGAATTCCGGCTTGGCCAATGTGGATTGAAATGCACTCTCGCATTTTTCTTGAATTTGATGCCCGAGAGAGAAAGAGAGAAGGCAAAGTTGCAAAAAGGTATAAAAAGACGTCGGGACAAGGAGGCGATTTGTGCTATTTGTGCGATCTGAGAACCGATTGAAGATGAAGAGGGTTACAGACGGGTTTATATGCTGCCTTTTTCATAACGGCTACTTTGCTTTTTAAAATTTGAATAGAGTTGGATCCAGGTTTCGACAGTTGGAATTTGAAAGTTTGAATTTTTAAGTTTTGGATTGCCTGCTGCAATGGTTCACCCAACTTTGAATGGTAAATTTACCATTCATTATTTTATTAATTTTTAATAAAAATGAGTTTTACCATTTACTTTACCACAATAATGAAACTTACCTTCCATCAAATTGATCATGGACACACTTTTATTAAAAATTAATAAACTAATTAAACTATATGTGAAAAAATAAAGTAAATTGTGGGATCTATTTCGATTAGAAATGAATAAACTAAAATGAAGTAAGTTAATCCACTTTTAAAGTGGGTGAACAAATAAAAATATATGATACATACTAAAGTGAGCTATTTTTATCTTTCACTCACCTAACAAAAGTGAGCTAACAATGTGCTACACGTAATATTATCCGTTACATAATTAGATGGTTATATGGTTAGATAAAAGTACTATATAAGTAATACAACGTTGTACTTCGAGAATATCAAATAATTTCTCCGGTTAAGAGAGCATCTTATACCTTCATGTTTTTAATTTCTATATTATTTCTTAATAATGAGGGTGTTTGGCAAAGCTACAGTTGCAGCTTTTAGTTTAATGCTACTAATTTTAATCGTAAGTTATATAAATTTTTTTAAATATTCATAATTTTTATTACAATTTATAATATTTTTTTTTCTATTTCAGTTACAAGTTACAATTTTTACCAAATATCCACAACTTCTACTATAAGTTATAATTTATAAGCTAATAGTTTAAGCAATGCCAAACACCACCAACATATTAGACCACATAATGAATATTTTATTGGTAGTGGCAGGCAATTTATTGCTTAACATGTACAATTTAACAGACTTGCATAATACTTTGTGGAAATTAATTTATATTTAAACTGTTCTTTTGTATAATTACAATCCAAAAATTATCTCGTGTTCTAAATTGAAAATTACTCATTTTTTAATACACATTAAAATACAAATTTTAAAATGTATTTATAAAAAAATATGGCAAAAAATATCAATTTCCCTATTTTTTTAGTATTTTGTGAAGATAAATCTCATTCTAAGTTTTTTAAACCGATTTAACTCTGGTTTGTAAATTTTGATCATTTCATAAATATTTCAAACCGGTAAGATTGATGCTTGGTCGGTGATAATTTTTGATCATTTGACTTGTTTTTATTTTTAATTTTTAAAATAAAAAATTCATTATCAGTGAAAATAAGTAAATAAAAAAACTGGTTTATTAATTTATTTTGATTTGTTTTTGTCTTTTTATTTATTTATATTATTTTATTAATTTTTAATTTATTCATTTCCATATGCATCGAAGCTTCTCCTGCCTCTTTTTAATTTATTAACTTATTTAATGCTCTTAAATATCTATTTTATAAGGGATAATGATTAATATTAATATTTGACTTATGGGGTAGATATACTCTCTTTTTTATCCGTCACTACTTTTTTTTGTTTTTATTTAAAATTTAAATTTTTTGCTCTCTCTTTCTCTCTCTCTCTCTTCCTTTTAGACCGAATTCCATTTTTTCTCTTTTTATTTTAAAATTTAAAATTTTCTTGATCTCATATCGAAAATGTATTTTTAATATATACGCAAACATGTTGTTTGAAAAATATAAGGATAAATTATACCTATATTTTTTGTATTTAAGGATAATAATATTGACACACTCTCTATTTTTTGAAATATCACTACACTTGTTTATATTTTTATTTTTATAATACTTAAATTCAAAAGTTAATTTTTGTTAACTTTTCAAACAATGTCAAAACAGTTTTTTTACCTTTTTTAATTTTTTTAATAACAAAATTTTATTTAAAAATATCTAATTAAAAAATAAAAAATTATTAAATACAAAAATACGTTAAAAATAAAAATACTTATTTTTGTATTTAGTAATTTTTTATTTTTTAATTAAAATTTTTTAAATAAAATTGTGTAATTAAATAAAAAACTGTTTTAACAGTTATTTCTGTTTGAAAAGTTAAGGAAGTTAACTTTTGGATGTAAGTGTTGTCAAAAAGAAAATATAAAAAAATGCAATGATATTTTAAAGAATAGAGAGAGTGCCAGTGCTATTACCTTTAAATACAATAGATTTAGGTGTAATTTATTCAAAATATAATTGATTTTGTACTTTTTTTAGTTTACATATAGTTTTTGTTAGTTTTAGTCAGTTAGTTTAAATTAAGAGTGAACTTAATAAAAGTTTTATTTATTATTTAAAGTTTATTTTATAATTAAATTATATTTACATAGCATTTAGATATGGATAATTGCTAGTACCAAAACAAGAAGTCGGATTTGTTAAAGCTAATAATAAAATATACTGTGTAATTTTAACACAATTCCTAGCAAAATATTAATCACAACACATTTTTTCTTTGGATAAATTACACTGACTTCCACTGAGCTTAATGAAAATATCAATTACTTCTCTTGTAGTTTTTAAAATATCACTAACTTCCATTTTGATTTAATTTTTGCATCAAATTAGTCAAACTGTCAATTTTCTGTTAACTTTTAACGGAAACACTATTTAAAAATTTAAAAAAATAATAAAAAATTATTTTCTAATTTTTTTTATTTTTTTTAAAATAAAATAAAAAATGTTTCAAATACAAAAAATAATTAGAAAATAAAATTTTAATTATTTTTTTATTTTTAAATAGTATTTCGGTTAAAAGTTAACAAAAAGTTGACAGTTAGACTAATTTGATGCAAAAATTAAACCAGATGAGAGGTTAGTGACATTTCAGAGACTACATGAGAGGTGATTGATATTTTTATTAATTTCAGAAGAGGTAAGTATAATTTACCTTTTTTCTTTTGATATGGACAAAATATAAAAAAGAAAAAGAAAAAAAAGGAAGCAACTTGGCAATTAAAATTAGCCCACTCTACTAAATGGGGTCAGGTTGGCCCTGGCCCATCACTGGCTTCAGGTTTGGCTAGCTTCCTTTTAATCATTTCTTAGAGTATTCACACCAATAAACTAGTCAAATAAGCTAGCCAAATTCTCATAATTTTATTTTAATTAGCCACTTTTTATTCAATAGTCTAACAATGCTAACTATTTTAGTTATCTTTCTAAAATATTATTTTTTGTCTATTTACAATGTTGTTCATTTAATATAATACACAATGAACAACGATCTACCATAAGCCGACCCGTTGAAAAAAAATTTGAGGAGAGTTGGGAAAGAAAGACCCAATCATCTGCAAGCTTAGTAGAGCTTGCTTTGTACAAAAGGTTATTTGATTATGCTGCAATGGCGCAATTTGATCGTTAACGATGTTATGATCGCTGGGAGCATAAATCAACAACCATTGTAGGTGATTAGATATCAGAGGGATCGCTTTTAGTAGAAGGTTCAAGAGTGTTCAAACCTGTCTAGTGAGTGAACAGTAAACTAACACATCTAGCGAGTTACTATAGCAAAAATCAAACGGCGAGCCTTTATTAAGGTTGGTGGAGCACTCTGTTTATAAATTGAACTAACTAAAACAAATCATTTTAGCTAATTTTGTGTAGATGCTCATAGAAAGCTAACATTACAATTGGACCTAATCTCAACCCATTAACATGAGGATGCAGATTAAAGATGGAAACAGTGGTGGATGGAGAGGGCACAGGTGGGGCTACAATCCCTTTAGATTTTAAATTTTTTATTATTATACGAGGAGTATGCCTATAAGGGTGTGAGAGAGAAGACAAGTCAAGATCAGTCTAATAGATCCTTCAAATGAATTTGTAATCTCTGCACAATGTGACAATTGTGTGTTTGCTGACAGCGAGTGTCGAAAGCCATTTTGACAATCAAGTTAGTGGGTGTTTGACAGAGAAAAATGAAAATATGAAAAGTGAAGAAATAAATTGACAGAGTTTTAGCTATAAAATGTTATGTTTACCTCTATGCTTTGGGTTTAAGCCTCCTTTTATATAGATTGAACGACATCTCTATTTTAAAGTTATGAGCTAAATCCTATCGTGAGCCTTATCTTGTAAGTGGATAGATCAAGCTTACATGGCTTGAGATGATGTTTGACACTGGGCCTGAAGATATGGTCAAATCGTCATTAATGCTAGTAGCTTGGTCATGCTATCTTTATTAGTACTTGAAACTTAATCACGTTACTATCATTAATAATGTCAGCCCAACCTTAATGGTAACAGCCATGCTTTGAATGGAAACTCGACCATCCATTCTCTGCTAGTCCCATCCAATTGGAGCTCGGCCACGCTATTATTATTAATAATGTTAGCTCGGTCTTAGTGGTGACAGCCATACTTTGATGGAGACTCGACCATCCATTCTCTGCTTAGTCCCATCCAGTAATGGTGGCCTATCCTTGGGGTCCTTCTTCGGTGGCCCATCGCATACTACGCCTTGCTCCAGGCCCATGAATTTGGCCCAATTTGAATCCTGCCTCTTTTAATTATTTTTATATAAAAATTTAATTTATTTTATATAGAAATAGTTCTTTCACTATTTTTTACGGGTCTTGGACCCCTCAATGGTAGTTTCGCCACTGGATGGAAAGTAACTTTTTAACATATCCCTCTAACCTCCCAAGCTCTTATTTACCTTTTTCTTTCCCTACTGGTTCTTACAAAACGAGGGAGAGTGGGGTAAAAGAAACATGTTTTGAACAGAAAACCAAAAGAAAAAACAAACACAACATACCTAATAGTCAAAAACGGTGATCAGCACAGCGAGAATCATTTCAGTTTTCTTTTCATCGCCAAACACAACATAACTTAATATATAATTAGACAAAATAGAATCTCTCTTTTTACTGTGTGGTTCATGATGAACTTAATTATATCATGAAGCTCTATTGCATTTGCTCCAAAAAGGTTCACAGTTTCATGATTACTTCATATATGTATTATATAAATTTATCAAAAGTAGCTGCGGAGAGGCCCCTTGCAAAGTGAGTTAAAGGATCTAAAATGGGCATGGCCAAGAATGGTCACTCTAACATGTTGTAAGCCTTTACTGCTCCCAAGCCCATATATATACTAAGGTAAACACATCTTTGTCTTAGTGGCTGTTCTTTTTTTTTTTTTTTTTTTTTCTTCTCCTTTTTGGATTATAGAATGTCAATGGACGTAAAAACATTACAAATTTGATATAAAGTCTATCAAAAAAATATAGACATACGGCAAGACACCTCATTCAAGAAAAAGAGAAAAGCCTCTATATGCATATAGAAACCCCCTAGGAGTGAATCAACTCTCCTGTTTCCACACATGAAATAACATAAACTTGTACGCAGAGAGATATTATTAAAACATACTAGAAAAATGATAAACAAAAGAAAACAAATCAAGTCGCGCATCATTGCTTTTCTTTTGCAATCAAGTAGAATAACATCGATTCACATATATTGATTTGGTAAGTATCTATATTTTAAAAAATTACCCGATAAGAATATAGTGGTAAAGAACATATGATAAAAAAAAAATACACCAAAAAAAAAAAGCAAAGCACGCCCAAAACAAAACAAAACAAAACAAAAAAGAACGAAAAAGATAGGAAGATAGAATAAAAGAAGGGAGATGGAAAATGAAATACGGAAGGAGACCTTGGGGAAGAGAGTAAGAGAGAGAGCAGTGGAGAATTACTGCCACCATGTTCGTTTCTCAAATCGAAAAATCTAAACTTCAAAGCCAGAGGGAGGAAGAGTGGAAGAGAAATGCATGCACAAAAAATCATTACACTATTTGATTGCCAACATTAAAATGGCTAATACCATTATCATTGCTAGCATTAAAACGGCCATTACCACTTTCCACTAAACACAGTAGTGTCCTGGGCTGGCCAGAACCCAATGATGACCCAGACCCGATTGGATATCCAGCCCACCAAACTCTTCTTCTTCTTTTATTTATTTATTTATTTTATTTATTTATTTTAGTTTAATATCACAGCACTCATTAAACTCACGTTAAGTTGTCCAAAATGTCAAAAGCTACTCCTTGAATTTGTGCATCTATAATCATAATATGTTGTGCTTAGAATAATCACCCAAGCATTGAAAGCATAATTGAAAAAGCTTTGAGAAGGCAAGAATTACATGCTCCTCGATATATTGAAAAATTCCATTTGTTGATTGATATGCATTAATTGTCATTTTTAAATAAAAAAGCGCAACCAATAAGATAAGAAAATAACCACACAAACAGAAAATAAACAGTTATACAAGACACGATGATTTTTACTTATAAAACTCTAGCTCGAATAAAAATCACGAGACCAATCCAGGTATAAGAAATCAAGCACTATAAATAGTTTTTGGTTACAAGAGAAATCTTACAATCTTTACTGAATCCACAACCCATGGTAGTAAGTCTATTCTTGCTGAACCCACGTACACCGAACTTGTACTTAACCGTCATTAAAATTTACCACCAAATTTTGACAGCTGACGGAATTCACCATCAGACTTCAAAATCATGAGAATCCACTCATGATAACCACGAATTTGAAAGATCGTTGAAGATTATCTTGACAAGCCTTGAATCTATTTGTCATTAAGAGGGTTGAATACTATAAACTCCAAAGAGTTTTTCCCTCTTAGGCTCTTGACATCTAATAATTGTTCTATTTAAAAGAGGTACTAATTAATATAAAACTCTAGTAGCCTCATATAACACTCAAAAATCCTAACAGCCTCTTAAAACATAGTCAATAATCGCAAAACCTTAACTGTTAAAAAATAATTTCGCGTATAGATCGCTTGAGTAATCTGTTTACTGCTCAATCGGTTAACTCAACATTGTAGCAGTTTTGTACAGATATAGAGAATTCAAGAGACTTTATTGACCGCTTGATCGACCACTCGAGTAGTCTATCGAACGATCTGTACCAGTTGTAATATTTTATCTTTTTTCAGCTCTTTTTCATGCACTATTTAATACCTTGCAACCTGTTATACCAAACTCACATAAACAAGTGTTAAATTATCAAATAATGAAATATTAATAATTTGTCACAAATTTGTCAAATAATAAAGAATTAAAGGTGAGGTATAATTTCCTAACATATATAAAATGTAAATAAGATGCTGACAGATTAGGATAGCCCTAAGGTGTTGTTTGGTTGGGAGACTTTTGCTTTTGCAGATGGGCCTGTTCTTTTACACTTGAAATGGTAGGGCTGCGTTTGTTTGTTTTTGTATGTGTAGTGTAGAGTTTTTTTTTTTTCCTTTTCTGATTGAGAGTGTAGAGGTTGATACTAAACAAATGAAGCCATTCGTGACATCCTAAACAAATTAAGATCACCATCAAAATCAATGAGTTTCCCTTTGGGCTTTGGGGGTGTTTGATTGCATGATTACTTTTATGAGAATTGGATTATTGATAGAATAAAGAGAGATAAGTTATAGCTTGTTATAAATGAGAAGTAAAAGGAATAAAAAATAAATAAAAATAATGAGATTCTGAATATAATTGTGGGGGAATAAGTTATACAATAAGATTGTAATAAAATTATGATGGATGAGATATATAATAAAATTATTTTTATACTTTAAGTAGTATGAACTATATTTCTTCTATTTTAACCACTAAATTTAGTAAAAAAATATTCTAAATTTTTTTAACCTCCACAGTTCTAACTTTCACTTGGTATTAGTTATTCCGCTCTTATTCTCACATATTTAGCATAACTAATTTTAATGGAATAGTTATGGGACTAAGATGAGCGAACCAAACAATAGATTAAAAAAATATGTGAGATTCAAGTGTCTCTAAAAAAAAATAAGAGAAATATTACATACAAAAATATGTGAGATTCAAGTGTCTCTAAAAAAAATAAGAGAAATATTACATACAACGCATGGTATAATACATAATACACCGCATGTATATGTGATAGTCAAAAATTACTATAAATAAATAAAATAAGTGGACCATAACACTTCTTGTAATTACTACATATTCATGCGGTATTATGTATTGTACCATATAGTACCATATAGTGCAATGTATATTTTGGGTTTGCATGGGGAAAAAATTAAAAGGGAAATAGAGATTTTGTTTGTTAACTAACCTTTAAAGTTACGTTTTTTTTGTTATTGTTTAAACCATTTTAAGTTAAATAAATAAAAAGTTTGTTTGGAAAATTTTAGAAGTGACTTAGCGTGTGTTTAATCTAACTTTTTATATAGTTTTTTTTATTTTGTTTTTAGTAATCTTACATTAGCTCAAATGAATGCATTTTTTAGATTTCTCTTATCACGAAAAATTAAAAAGTAACAAATTTTGATAACAAAATAAAAAATATTCAAATGTAATGGAAAAAGCCAACCTAACATGCTTTTTAAAAGCTTTTGTGATTCTTTTCATTTTTAATGATCTTTTAAATTTTGGTCCAAATGAGCATACTTTTTAAACTCTCTCCACCTGGAGAAATCAAAGAACTAAAAAATACAAACTAAAATATCAAAAAAATTAAGAAAAGATGAAAAAGGCTCCCAAAAAATGCCATTAGACCTTTTAGACCTCATAGAGCTTAAAGTCACTTTTTACAAATGAC
Source organism: Heliamphora exappendiculata (assembly GCA_034768845.1). Lineage (NCBI taxonomy): Eukaryota > Viridiplantae > Streptophyta > Magnoliopsida > Ericales > Sarraceniaceae > Heliamphora > Heliamphora exappendiculata. The sequence goes on from JAOTRH010000001.1 coordinate 24,780,212, forward strand.
TTTTAAGTGACTTTAAGCTAAATAAGCAATCTTATGCTTCATTTGGCAATTTAGCTTTAAGTTAGACTTTTTGTTTAAAGTCTTTTTAAGTCAAATAAGCAAAAAATTCATTTGGTGAACTATCTAGTGATTTTAATCCAAAAGATAATAAGTTAAAAACTTAGCTTAAAATCGCTTTAAGCCAAAAGAGCTTTAAGTAAAAAAAATTGTTATAATTTATAATTTTTTTACATAATTTTATATTTAATATAGATCTTGTTTGATAGATTTTGACGAGTATGTTTTAAAATTATAATTTTTATAAAAGATGAATGCGTATAATAAAAATTATTATATTTTAAAAAAAAATATATAATTATTTTATGTAAAAAAGCAAAAAGACTAAAAAGTTAAAAAGTCTTTAGATTCCCAAATGAAACTTTTTGAATTTTTTGATTTTAACCTAAAAAACAAAAAGTTGGGCTTTAAGCCCTTTGCCAAACAAGGCCTAAATTACACAATTATTCATTGTTTTATTATTATTATTATTATTTTTTACATAATTTCATATTTAACATAGATCTTATTTGATATATCTCTAGACAAATAGGTTTTAAATATCTAAATTTTATAAAAAAAAACAAATGCCAATTTCAAAACTTATGTTACCAAACAGACAATAGTTTGAAGTTACCAAAGTCGTTAGGAAAGTTGGTGAAGGATGCAAACGACAAGTGAAAGGAAAAAAGGCTACAAATTTTAAAGTTACCAAACAGACAATAGTAATTTTTTTTAGTCAAAATTTTTTTAAGTTCTGCTTAAAATCACTTATGGAGAGTGTTTGGTAAAATTATTATTCGTATTTTTTAATTTTGTATTATTAATTTTAATTATAAATTATAAATTTTTTTAAATATTTATAATTTTTACTATAATTTAATTATAATTATTTTTTTTTCTAATAATAACTTTTTCAACACCGACGTAAACACAAGAGAATAGACATTTGATTTTGTTAAGTACAGAGATGTGGTTGGCATGATAAGCTTGGGGATCCTCCTCATATCAACTGAGATCTGTCAAGCACATGAGTGATGATGGATTAGGTGAGAAAGAAAGCTGAGCAGAACCAATGATGTACTTTATTTATTTCTGTGTTTATAGTATTTATTTCTGTGCATCCTATATACTTAAAACTAGGCCAGCCATCAATCCAAGAGAGTTCCTTCTCCAAGATTGTGGTCCATCACTCTTTTTCATGTTTGCATCCATGGCTACCCTTTAGCTAGCTCCAGCCTTCAACATTATATTATATCTATTTTCCCCCATGCCTAGTGCTTTCATATTGCACTTAGCTAGTGTCATTATCAGATAGATGAATTTATATATTCCATGGACTATGGGTCATGATGATTAATATTTTTTTTTGGGCTCGTTTGGTTGAAATCTTATTTTTATAAAATGATTAGTATATTCAAAATGTCAAAACTTATTTGTTATTCCAAATGTAATTGAATTGGATATGAAAGATTAGTAATACTGAGATTTCATATGTTTTTTGTATACTAATGAATTATGGATGCAATTATATTGTGAAAATTTTGATTTATTTTTTATTTAAGTGGGATAAAAAAATAAAATAAGAGTTAATGAATTATTTATGACCGTTAGATAAGTAGAAAGAATAATTCGGAGCCTGATACTAATAATACCAAGGGGGTCTTAGTATTATTAATTCCATGAATGAGAAATTATCAATTTCTCATTTATCGAACTGTTAGTTCGAGTCCTACAATACAAACATGAAACTCATAATGCCAAATAGAGAAAAAAAATTTAGTAGGGCAGCATTGTCACCTAATTCAAACCAACATTCCCTAACACCTCATAACAAACAAGACCTTAATGCCCAGATTATTAGTGTAGTATTTTTTGTACTGAAAGATATTTGGTTGATAGTAGGATAACCAGCAGATAAGTAATCCGTTGTTTAATTTGACATGATTTTAGCGAAATTAAATTTTTTTATGTACAAAAATTATCAAAATAGCTTTGAGACTAACCAACTCGTCACTCCCATGGATTTAGAATAGTCTTCCATAAAAGTATTAAATTAATGGAAAATATCATGATATTTGATTGCATCTTATAATTACGTGGATTAAATGTTGAAGATATCACCACCTTCTATAGGAAATATTGCATCATATAATCAAAGAAATTAAAAGGAAAATGAAGAACCAAATATTAAAAGGCAAAACGGATCAAAAATTCATAAATTTTTGAAATAAAAAACTAAAATCAATACAAAAAAATACAACGGGACTAAAACTCTCACGTATTTAACAAATGAGATTAAAATTCAATTAATTCTAAAAAAAAAACTAGTCACGCATCTGGTACAACTTTAAATACATGTAATTATCTACAAATTGCGCAGATTTGTTAAGCTCAATTATTTGTGTCCAGTGAGAGGAACCTTTAAAAATTATCCTAAAATAAAGCTCTCACGTTCAACTTCTTATTAACTCTAAGAAGTTGCCCGATTGTCAAGGCTTGTGATTTAGAAATTTGTTCTCTTTATAAGGTTTGAGATTCAAATATTTTTTAAAATTTTTTTAGGTAATATCAATTCTTGTGGAGTTAATTTATACGGGATTTAAGCTTGACTTTAATTAGATCCTAACTAGTGGATGATGGAATTAAGCCCTAATTGGTAATTTTGACTTTTTAATTTTTTGTTTAAAAATGCTAAAAAATCAAAGTTTCCAATTTGACAAAAAAGTAAAAAAATAAAAAAGCTAAAAAACTAAAAAATAAATTAAAACACAAACTCTCAAAATATTATATTCAAACTCACATCATTTTTAAAATACAATAATATCATTTATTCATAACTTATTTACAACCATTACTAACAACATATAATCGTGAATACTTAATATTAAATATATAAAAATATAAAATTATTCAGTTTGAATAAAAAGCAAAGAAGATAGTTTTTTATCCAAACAATCAATTTCAAAAAAATTAGTTTAAAAGCTAAGTTATCAAATAATTTATTTTAAATATAATTTAATTTTTTAACTAAAAATACAAAAAATAAAAAAAAAACTAAATTTTAAACTAGTCCCCAATTAGCCCTTAATTCATTTAAAAATTAGTTAAAGCAGGGATAAAGTGGCTCGCCCGTGAGATATAAAAACAGAGTATTTAACTTCTTATTCACAAGGTCAGTCTTGTAGAATAGTAGGAAAATGAGTCCAAAAAACAAAATTATGGGATTTTTTTTTGAACATATTCTTAATTTTATAAAAAAAATAAATTATATTAAATTATCGAAAATTGTTTTCGTAAAAACTACATGAAAAACGATAGAGGTTGCTTTTGCTTTGAGGCACATGTAAACGAAAATTCTGAAAAGAATTGCAACTTCAACTCCAAATTTCTAGAAGCAGGGCACATGGCTGTATGGTACAAGTCGTCAAAGCGAGGCTTAAACTAGGTGTATTTTTAGTCCGCCAAAGGGGTCAATTGTCCCCAAAAGTGGCTACACCATAACCAAAACCACTTCATTTCATTTATAAAATGCTCCTACCTAAGCTTAAATAATTTTAACTTTTGTTGTTGATTCCGCTACCCATTGTTTATTTGACACTTGTTAATAGATATATGGGGCGTTCGTGATTAATCAGATTAATTGTAAAATTATATTATCACCGTATTTTTTGAAATATAATTTTTTTTATTGATGCGATGGATACTTAATGCATAACTTTTTTTTTTTTTTTTTCTGAACTTGAGACATGCAATTAACTTTTTGAATGATGAGGGCCTCAAGAAAGAATTGTTCGGCCGGATCAATCATTCAAGATCTTTGATTTTTTAAAAATTGTTTCATCCCAACTTATAATTAGTGCATGTTTAGATTCGCGAATTCAAATTGTCGAATTGAACTAAAAAATATGTGGGCCCCGCATATTTAGTTTTTGTTTCCTCGAATTATTAATTCCCTGTTTGTATCGCGGGATTAAGACAAATAATTTAGTGAATACTAAATTACTAATACCTCATTCATGGTATTAATAATACTAGGCCCTCCTTAGTATTATAAGTATCATGTTTCAAATTATTTTTCTTATTTATCTAACGGTCAAAAATAACTCTATAAATCTCATCCCGCTATTTATCTCAATATAACTAAATATGAATTAAATTTTTCATTGTACACATAATTCATTTCATAATTTATTGGTATTAAAAAAATATATAGAACCCACATTATTATTTATTTCTCATATCATATTCAATTTCATTCAAAATACCAAACGAGCCCTTTGGGACACTCACTGCATTAGAGATAATAAGATTTTAAGCATATGTAAAATTATATTATATAAAATACATTTTTTCTTAGGATAATGTAATATTGATAATATATAAAACTTAGGGTAATGTGATATTGCTAATCTACTCATGACTTACTAGTTGGGTATGATTATTTATCTTGTGGGATTATTCATATCTCCATTATTAGTTTGCTCAATTAAATTAGATTATACAGATAAAATAAAGTTTTAATATCAGCACACTTTTAACAATAAAATTTATTATTTTTATAAATATTAATATATATTTTTTATAAATATTAATGCATTTTTATACATTAACCATTATATATAGTTCAGTGATTAGCATTTTTCTTTTCCTTTTTTCCCTAAATTTTCGCTTTGATTTATCAACCATTTTGCTCTTGAAAGCCCAGCTTCTTGCGAGGTTTAGGAGCAATGAAGTACAATTCAGTGTCAAAGGATTAGCAGACCACTTCACTACCCTTTGTGACCCTTTACCCAACTTTTGGCGTCAAGCATCTATTTAGTTATCTAGTAATTAGTTGACAATATTACATCATATTTTCGTCATCATAGCTAATAATGAGATAATATTATATTTTATATGTAATATTTAAAAATAAATTAAATTTGTAAAATATTATATTATATAATATTTAAATATAATTATTAAATATAATCACTTGATACTGAACGTTCGTAAAATAGGTATTATCGGGTGGAGTAAATTCAGTAATATTTGTTTGTTGGCATTTCATCTTTCTCTCTTCTTTTAGGGCTTATTCGAAAGAGAATTAAGTGCTTCTTTATCATGAATATTTGAATTGGTTATTCACTGTTTAAGAATTTTTATTTAAGTAGTTCACAAATTTTTATTTAAGTAGTTCACGCCATCATAGATAGTGTTTTTGATCTAAGATTTCAATTCTTCCGTATTTAAGCACTAGCATATTGTTCCATGGAGCTTTATTATTATATCCTACAAAAGGGAAAAAATGGAAAAATTCAAACTAGTTTTTTCTTATGTTAAATAGCACAGCTTAATAGTGATCTTTTCTTTTTTAAACAAAATAGTAAAAAATAGAAACTAAACGAGACCTTAAGACAATGGGTTTGTTGGCACAGTCCTCAAGGAGATGCTAGTCACATGAATGGCAGAGTTTTGCCATTTTGGACCATGCTACGAGCATTGATTAATACATGATACTAGTCATGTGAGTTTGGAATCAAGATTTTTTTTCTAAAATTTGATTTGGGTCCTAACAAGGGGACCTAAGAATGACTACCCTAGCCATCAAGGCAAGAAGGGTTATATTTTTCACAATTAATAAATACAAAATATAAACATTCATACTTATTACGAGCAAAAATTTATAACGTGTAATTTTAAAAGTATCTAAAATTTATATATTTATAATAATTTAAAATGTATAGTTTATAGTAAATCACGACAAATTTATTTTTGAGTTCAAAAAAAAAGACCATGACATGAAAGAGAAAATAAAATCAATAAATAAAAAGTTAATTTCGTTCTTTATTTATATATTTGATGGTATAGTATAACTTTATAGGGCTTATGAACTCCTCTCACTCAAATAAGGTTTGACTCTTAATATATTAGGCTATGTTTAAATAAGACTTGTAGTTTTTTGTTTAAAAATTTATGTCTTCCTTCAACTTAAAACTTAATATATTGAAAGGAGTGCTACTAGCTTTATCGAAAATTTCTTCCAAAAATTTCTACTGAAATTGGGTGTTCAGCTCACGCAACTTTTAATACATGATCCATTGCACCAAGAGCCCAATCAGCGCCATCGTTCTGAACCTCATCGAGCTCGTCGGCCGCGATCACCCGCTGCTCATCAACCATTAGTTCCACAAGCGGCAATCGGCGACAGTGATGAGGACCAAGAGAATCATCAGCGCGTTCGACCAGTACGAGCAGCGGATCGAAGAGACGATCCAAGCACCAGTTATATTCTCAGTGTTAACTTCTCTCTCTCTCTCTCAACCAGATAACAAGGAAGGTAAGTGCAACAATTGAGAATATCCGCTGGTGGTGGTGGTGGGAGGCAGCAGTTGCCGAAGAAGGGAGGAGAAAAGAAAGAAGACAACATACCAGTGAGAATATTCTCAAAGTTGCTGACACTGAAAATGTTCTCAGAGTTGTCGTCTCTGATGGCGGCGATGACGTCGAAAGGCGAGCCGTTGGCTCGGTGGATGGCGTCGGGCTCGCCGGTCGAGAAAATGGCAGAGACGGCAGAGCCGCGGGCGGAGGAGAGGAACTGGACGAGGAGGAGGAGGGCGATGGGGAGGAAGAAGAGTCCCTTGGGGCTTAGCAGTTCGGAGACGGAGTCGAGTATGGTTTTGCCTTGGTCGCCGGTCATGGTCGGCACCACCATCAGGAGCACCACCACCACCACCAGCAGGGCGGCGTACGGAGGAGCTCAGCGTTCTTCGATCATTTTGGGGGGTTTTGTAGGTAGGTGAAAGCGAGCGACGGTCTGTGCGTACTTTCTCTTTCAGGAAACGAGGTGATGGAGATGAAAATGGTAATCTTTGATGGAGATGGGTTTTGGAGGTATAATATATAGTTGCTTGGGACGCGCTTGTTTGGAAAACAATCATTTCATACCCACCCACGGAGAAAAGAAAGAAGACAATGCACAAGTGAGAACATTCTCAATATTTTTACATTGAGAATGTTTTAAGTGTTTTTTTATTTCGGATGCAATTAATTTATTATTTTGGTTTTTTTAATATATTTTTATGAGCAAAATTATTTATTATGTAATATTTATTAAATAGATTATTTTTATAAAAAATTAAATTAATTAGACATTAATAGCTTTGTGGGTAGATCACATTTGTTGAAATATATATGAATGTTAATATAATTTTACAAAAAATAATGATAAACAAAAACAATCAAATCATGTAATTAAAAATATTCAATTAACTTAATTTTTTATGTTATTAATAAAATTAATAAATACTACAAAATAAACGATTTTATTATAAAAATATATTTAAAAAATACAATATATAAAATCTTTTTATCCTTAATCAAAGTATATAAATATTTATCCTAAAATTCGATAAAAAACTTTGGTAAAAATTTTCAAGAAAAATAATTTTTTTCTATTAAAATCCGTTGAATCATATAAGAATTTCAAAGTACAAAAATCTCAAAACATATCTAACTAATTACTCCTAATGCAAGTAGAAAAAACATGTAATCATATAAGAAAAATATCTTCTTCAATTAACCCGGGTTGGTCCGAGTCAAAATATAACCAGCCGATACGCTATGCCTATATATCCAGATGATCTTTTTTTAATGTGGGCTGGACTTATGTGCATTAGGAGGGAAGGTAGGACAGACCTCCGATCCAAAAGATAAAACATATGGGATGGCGCGATTGCTAACAAAAGATAAAACAAACCAAAAAATAATTTGGATGATTTCTCCATGAATACCAACATGCTTCAAGTATATGTCAGGGTATTCAATTAAATATTTTTAATTTTTTGTTACATATATAGAAATTTTGTAATTGTATTAGTAGTTTAATGGTTTAAATATTGTGTCAAAATGCTTGAACACCCTGATTAAATATTTAACCACCCAATAAAAAATAAATGAGTCCAACCCATTTCTCTTTCTTTGAAGATGATATGACTAAATGGTATTCCCTTTGTTGAGATTAAAGAAATTAATAACTTGACTAGAAAGTTATTAGAAACAAAGAAAAAAAATCATATTTTTTTTACTCTATTTTTTGAGAAAATTAATCAGTATTGATTCTTACAACGGGCCGATTGCAATCGTAGAAGGAATTTTTTCATTAGTAAAATTTGCAAAGAATCAATTGCGTAACTGAATGGGAGGTCAATGGATGAATAATTATTTTGGTTACAAACACTGAAAAAAAAATATATTTAATATATAGTATTGATAACAAAATTATTATGCTAATGCTTTTAAAATACGAGAATTTGTCGATGACAATTATAAATGTCTATCTATTTATATGTTTCTTAACAAGAGAGTAATATTAATATATTATTTTTTTTGCTTTTGTAATTTAAAAAGTTTAAATTAATTGATTTATTAAATTATTAAAAATAGGCTACGAGTATTGATAAATGTGATTTTTCTTAAGTGTATAAATTTTTAATTGACGATTTTTAAAAGTATTTCAGGAGTTGCCACTGTGTACCTATATATATATAGATATTGTTATAACCAAAACGAATTGAAAATTAAATAAAAATACTAGTAACAACATAAAATTTAAGTGGTTTGACTTAAAATCTACCACAGAAATTGACGAAAAAAATACTATAAAAAAAGAGAATATAAACCACGTGATGATGTTCATAACATTTATACATAAATTTTAGGTTTGGAAAGGCATACTTAATATATAAAAAATCTTAATATGACGAAGCGAAAAAATTTACTACATTTTTTATGTTTCAAGATAAAATAATTTATGCACGCCTCGACTAATTTCTAAAAAATCATTCATATAAATCATATAAAATTTTGCTATTTGACCATTAAGCGAATTGTACATGTCTAAGGTCCTAATTGTCCATGTTGCCCATTAATTGGCAACTTGGCTTTTTTTATTTTTTTGATAAAAAATATAAAAAAATCAATTTTGTTTGTTTGGTAAAAAATAAAAAAATAGAAAGTCAAATCAAAATACAAACTCTTATAATATTCAAATTAAATTTTTGTCACTTTTAAAATACAATAATACTATTTGTTTATAATTGATTTACTACCACTACTAACTACATATAATTATTAATATTAAATATATAAAAAGGTAAAAATGTGAACTTTGAACAAAAAATAAAAAAACTAAATTTTTACTCAAATAACTAACTTAAAAAAAACTAACTTAAAAATTAAATTATCAACAAATTTACTTTGCACTCAATTTAATTTTTTAATTAAAAATATAAAAAAAAATAAAAAAATTAACTTTTAAATTAGTTACCGATTAGGCCTTAAAAAGACTAGAAGGGAAATCAAATTAAATCCCCATTTGGGATATCTAAAATGTGTGGTTTTAAGTTATATAGCATTTTTTTTTAAAGGAGAAAGAAAAAAATTTAGATTGCTAATGATAATTTTTTATAGTAGTTTTTTTATATTTTTTATTAAAAATTTTAAAATGCCTTTATTATTTTGTTTTTACTGGTAGTGTTTAAAATACTGACACAATTAAAAAAAAAAAATTTTTGTAAAAAGAATTTACTTTTTAAATTGAGAATATTATAGTCATATTACTTAAAAAAAAATAGTGTGTTAATTGGGAATTTATATAAAGTTTTTTTTTTCTCGTAAAAAAGAGTAAAAAAAATTAATAACTTTTTAGAGCGATCAAATAATGCAGTTTAGGAAGAGTTTGACAGCTAAGTGGTCTTAGCTTTATAGGCAATTTACCCGGTCAGCGATTCTAGTCACTCAACCCCTTCCTCTATTTCTTTTCCTCTTCTCCCGCGCCGTGTACTCTTCATAAAAAAAAAAATACAGTTTAAAAGTATTTTTTTTTTTTACAAAAAAAATTAACTTTGAAGAGAACTCAAATAGGGCCTAATAAAATATGATATATTAATTTATAATATATAAAATATATATATATATATATATTGTTATATGTAATTTGGGATGGTAACGATGGAAGACAGCCCACCTCACTTTTACTCCAGACACTGGTGCAAGTTCAAACCAACTAGATGGTTTCACCATTTTCGGTCTCCAGCCACTGCTATGTTGATTTAACAAATTTATTTATAAAAAAATCATTAATCTTTGAAAAAATCTTTTTAAATATGCGTTATTATGGAGATTTTTGATAAAAACTCAAAAAATTTTCTAAAAATAAAAAAGCTTAGAAATTTGAAAAAAAGAGAAATTTGTTTGCATTTGCAAGGAGGTACTGGATTAAGCAAATCCTTTCGTGAAACTAACAATATTATATCATTCACCGATGACAGTCGTTAATATGCTGAGAATGGAGTTCTTGTGCCACATCAATTCCTGCTGTGGTTTAAAGTTTTGTTAAATTTCTATATAATTTTACTGTACACCTCACTTATTAAATTTTTATATAATTTTTATAAAACACTGTAGGTGTTTGGCAAGTTTTTCGGCTAAAACTTTTAATTTTTGTTATCAATTTTAATTATAAATTATAATTTATTTTAAATACCTATAATTAAAAATTGTAGTTAATATCTAAATATTGTATTAGTATCTGAAAAGGTTGTAGACTTCATTTCTAAACATATATTAATATTAAGTTTTTTTTATCATTAATAAATTAATTTCTAAAGATATAATAATATTAAAAATTTCTTATCCTCGATAAATAATTATTACCGTCCAATAAAAACTGCTTAACAAAATTGAAAAACTGCTTAACAAAATTGATTCTTGTTGATAAAAAAAAAACAAAATTAATTCTTATACTTTATGGTATTTAAAATATTTAAATTTGAAAATTTAATCTGTTTATATTATAGTTCGTCGAAAAAAATTATATGTATAAAAAATTAAATTAAATTAATATTGATAATATATAATTATAATACATTTACTTCAAAATAAAAAAAATAGACGATTTATTTATTTATTCTTATTAAAAAAAACAGGTTCCATTTTAACCTGGGAAGGACGTATTTTACCAACCACGGTTAAGCCCGCTATTATAAGTACACTCATAACACTCTCCTGTTTTGACCACAGGTCATACCATCTTCCCCCCTTCTCTCTCCCTCCTATTTTCTATCACTTTCTCGTTCCTTCTCTCTCTTTCTTTCTCTTTCCGGCAAACGATGCTCTCTGAAGCACTCCCTTACTTTCTCTATTCTTGGACTCATAAAACCCAACCGACTTTTGTCAGCTCTTCGATACAATAAAAACAAGTCAGTAAAAGCAAGAACCATCTCTCCCAGATCCCTCTCTTTCTCTGTTTCTATCCAAGAATCCGCTCGAGCGGTCATCGCTCCCCCATTAATGGCGAAGAACCAAGTTTATAAACATTACCCGCAGTATATACTTTGTGATTGATCGATTCTGGCCTTCTGGGTAGCGCTCGGAAACGGTTTTGTTTTCTGTTAGTGGGCGGTTGGAGATTGGGTTTGTATTGCGAAAATGGCGGAGACGATGGAGGCGGTGAAAGCAATGCCGGAGGCGGACAAGAAGAAGGAGCAGAGCCTACCGTTTTATCAGCTGTTCTCATTCGCCGACAAGTTCGACTGGCTTCTCATGATCTCTGGTAGCTTGGGAGCCGTCGTTCATGGCTCTTCCATGCCCGTTTTCTTCCTTTTGTTCGGCGAAATGGTTAACGGTTTCGGCAAGAACCAATCCGATTTGAAGACTATGACCCATGAAGTATCAAAGGTTCGAAATCTCTTTCTAATCTGTATAATATGTAATTTCTAATTCTACTAATTGCACATCTCAGATCAGATTCTTTTCGGTTGTTATTAAATGCAGTACGCATTGTATTTCGTCTACCTTGGGTTGATCGTATGCATATCCTCTTATGCAGGTGAGCTCTGATCCAATAATATTTTAGTACTCATTTATGGTCTTCAAAATGTTTATGAAAAAATTTAAGTACACATATTTTAAATACACATATTTGTTATTTAAACAAAATATATTCTTACCCATAAAAATAAGTGATCTAATTCTATGTTTTAAATCTGTGTTATATATGCTTTTGATTAGTTTGAAGTGCTTGACCAGTGCAGCATCTGGATCGGTTCGTGAAGGGGTTGCACGTGGTGGCGACCCATCTCTCTTTGAGTCTCTGTCCTTTTCCTCCATAACAGTCAATTTTCTAACAATTTATGGATTATTTAACATTTACTAACAATATCTGTATGCATCCCTATCATCAGGATATATATCACTGTTGATTTGAATTTGTCACAATAAATTACTATTAAGCTGGGTCACTGGGTAATTAATTAATCAGTCAGTCATGCTAATCACATGCGGTGAATAACAACAATAAGAATTAGTAGAGTTAAACTCATAGTAGTCAGACTTTGTTATTATTCACCACCTACTGGCGGCAGTTAGCATTTTTCATAATTAATTAATGGGTTAATTTGTTTTGTTTGATGGAAAACCATGGATTTGGTTGCAGAGATTGCTTGTTGGATGTATACGGGGGAGAGGCAAGTGGGTACATTGAGGAAGAAGTATTTGGAGGCTGTGTTGAAGCAGGACGTTGGGTTCTTTGATACAGATGCCAGAACTGGGGATATTGTTTTTGGCGTCTCCACGGACACTCTACTTGTTCAAGATGCCATTAGTGAGAAGGTTTCCTCTCTCTCTCTCTCTCTCTATATATATATATATATAAAAGGATGGACTCAAGATTTTAATGGTAGAATAAATATTTGTTTAATTTAGTGTCCCACGAAATTATGGCACATATATTATATGTTCAATAAGATAATTATCTATCATTATGGTCATTCTTATTTAATTAGATAACTAAGAAGTTGTTTTCAAATAAAACTTCTAATTTGATGGGTTAATAAAAGTAAGTGAGATTAAGAAATTGGTACTCTCTCCACCTATAAAAGTGTATTCAGAAATCTAATAATTTATTTTTCGCATTATGTTATGATATTGTGAAAACTATGACTGTTATGGATCTTATCAAAATAATGTTGCATAAAGAAATTATATTTTGCATTTAATTAAAGAGTCGAATAGTTCTTAGAATCTTTTACGGAGTGGATATTAGATTTTTAAAGATAAAATTTGACGAGTGAATCTATACAATTTAAAAATATTTGGAACTGATGTTATTATAATTATAAGTTTTTTTTCCCAAAAATTAAAGGGTGGCTTCCCCATCGGTCCCATTGGGTCCATCTATGACTGTGTTGCCATTTTCTGAAGGGGCAACGGCTTAATCTAGTAGATGGAGACTACTTGTTATTCCAAATTGGAAAAATGCTTATTAGGGTGGTTGGTCGTCCATTAATGTGGGTCCCAGTGTCCAATTCTCACATCTGATTCCTCACATGAGCAAAAGCTCAGCTAATTTGTGCCAGCCTCTGTGCGAGAGGCTCCACATTTCATTTGGGTTGCACGCTTCTCGTCCTCAAGAATAAAACCCTAGATTCTTTGGTAACCATTATGTAAATCTGAGTGTTTGTGGATATGTAATCTTATATAACACGATATCTTTTCCTTTTTCGGGGAATTTTAGGTGGGCAATTTCATCCACTATCTCTCGACTTTTCTGGCGGGACTGGTGGTTGGTTTTGTGTCAGCATGGAGGTTGGCTTTACTCAGTGTGGCAGTGATTCCGGGAATCGCCTTTGCTGGGGGCCTGTATGCTTATACTCTCACAGGTCTCACATCCAAGAGCCGGGAATCGTACGCAAATGCTGGGGTTATTGCTGAGCAGGTTGGTTAGCCTTCTTTGAAGTTCAATGGAATTTCTTTGAATTGCATGTTCTTGCTTTATTCTACAACTAGAGCAACTTACAATAATTGTGTTGCCTTAGATGAGTTGCTAATTAGTCTAATCCTCCATATGATTCTACTTGGTTCTTTTGTTCTATTTCCTTCTTTAGCATATTAAAATTGTGATCCTTTGTGGATCAGATGATACTCTTACATGTGCTACATCACAAAGCCCTGTTGCCTTTTCTGTTATTTCTTTTTTGGTTATATTGCAGATCAGATGATGCTCTTACATGTGCCGTTACAATTCCTTGCTAGTAACAAAATTTGAAACTGACCCTAAAATATTTTGAGCTCTGGAATATTTGGGATCTTTTATTAAGTATTTTGTTCTGTTTAATAAAATATCAGTTTTATTACTTGGCTTATTAGGGGTTTGATTTAACAATGCATGAATAGGTCATTGCACAAGTTAGGACTGTGTACTCGTTTGTCGGTGAGAGCAAGGCCCTCAATTCCTATTCAGATGCAATACAGCACACGTTGAAGCTCGGTTATAAGGCTGGGATGGCCAAAGGCCTGGGGCTCGGATGCACTTACGGAATAGCATGCATGTCATGGGCCCTAGTCTTTTGGTATGCTGGTGTTTTCATCAGAAATGGACAAACCGATGGAGGGAAGGCATTCACGGCTATCTTCTCTGCCATTGTTGGTGGCATGTAAGATTTATCTGACTGAAACATCTCTCGCTAGATTTTTTTTTTTTCAAAAAAAAAACCTGTGGTGTTACATGTTAAAAGAGAACAATGATTTGATTGTTACAGGAGCTTAGGTCAATCATTTTCAAATCTTGGGGCATTCAGCAAAGGCAAAGCTGCTGGATACAAGTTAATGGAGATTATCAAGCAGAGACCCACCATAATTCAAGACCCTTTAGATGGGAAGTGCTTAGCTGAGGTCAATGGGGACATAGAGTTCAAAGATGTGACCTTCAACTACCCATCGCGGCCCGACGTTATCATATTTAGGGCTTTCTCAATTTTCTTCCCTGCTGGGAAGACAGTTGCAGTTGTTGGTGGTAGTGGATCGGGAAAAAGCACTGTCGTTTCCTTGATAGAAAGGTTTTATGATCCTAATCAGGGTAATTACAAAAATACAAGCGTGTTAAAAATGTAAAATAATTCAAGATATACATAATTGGTGATTGATATTACTAATTTTTTAATTGACTGAATAGGCCAAATTTTACTTGACAATGTGGACATAAAGACACTACAGTTGAGGTGGCTGCGTGATCAAATTGGACTGGTGAATCAAGAGCCTGCTTTGTTTGCTACCACCATACTTGAGAATATACTCTATGGAAAGCCTGATGCAACAATGGCTGAAGTAGAAGCCGCAGCTTCTGCAGCTAATGTACACAGTTTCATTACCTTGCTTCCTAATGGGTATAACACACAGGTTGGTATGCGATCCCAAGCTTCGTATCTAAGTTTTGGATAATGGGTTTTATAAAGATTGTATTTAGATTTCTCTATCCCAAAAACCACCAAATAAAAATAGAAAAGATACAGGAAAATAATTTGAGTTTTTCCATCTAGGCTTAGCTTTGGTTGTGCATGCCTGCATGACACTTGTTGATGGTTTATGCTCTTTAATCCCAAACTAGGTGGGAGAAAGAGGAGTCCAACTCTCTGGTGGTCAAAAACAGAGAATTGCAATTGCAAGAGCTATGTTGAAAAACCCCAAAATCCTTCTCCTCGACGAAGCAACAAGCGCTCTTGATGTAGGTTCTGAGAGCATTGTTCAAGAAGCTTTAGACCGACTCATGGTTGGGAGGACAACAGTAGTTGTTGCCCATCGCCTCTCTACCATAAGAAATGTCGATTCAATTGCGGTTATACAGCATGGGCAAGTTGTCGAAACGGGAACTCATGAAGAACTAATTGCGAAAACTGGGGCTTATTCTTCATTAATTCGATTCCAAGAAATGGTGGGAAACAGAGACTTCTCGAACCCTTCAACCCGGCGTTCACGCTCATCACGATTAAGCCACTCACTGTCAACAAAATCTCTCAGCCTTCGCTCTGGCAGTCTCAGGAATCTGAGCTATTCATACAGTACCGGTGCAGATGGTCGGATAGAGATGGTTTCCAATGCCGAAACAGAGAGAAAAAATCCAGCACCTGATGGGTACTTCTGCCGGCTTCTCAAGCTCAATGCCCCGGAATGGCCTTATTCGCTAATGGGTGCCGTAGGATCCATTCTTTCTGGCTTCATTGGCCCGACATTCGCCATTGTGATGAGCAATATGATTGAGGTGTTTTACTACAGGAATCCTGCAAGCATGGAAAGGAAGACAAAGGAATATGTTTTCATTTACATAGGCGCAGGTCTTTATGCAGTTGGAGCGTATTTGATACAGCATTACTTCTTCAGTATTATGGGAGAGAACCTCACTACAAGAGTTAGAAGGATGATGCTTGCAGGTATAACAACTTTTGTTTCGCTCTCTCTTTTTTGTTATTGCATAAAACGAAAACAACAAATGAAAGAATAATGCAATTACCCACAAACACAAAATTAACATAGTACATCAAAAAATAAAGCTACGGTTATGGAGTTGCACAAGTTTTCCTATGAAGGGAAATAATACAAGAACAAGAGTGCAAAATCCTAATAAGAAACAACGATACAAAAATAAGAGTGCAAAATCTTAATAAGAAACAACGAATATAAATAACCAAATTCGGCTAATAAGAGAAAATGAATCCAAAAATCTTCAGCGCTCGTTCCATGGACTAAGTTTTACAAAAGAACCTATTAAAAATAACACCTTTAAAATGAGTCGGGATATGAGTAGAACCTCCACATATTAGTATGTAGTTAAGGCAATATATGTTTGCATTACTTCTTCAGTATTTATGGGAGAGAACCTCACTACAATATTTAGAAGGATGATGCTTGCAGGTATAATAACACTTGTTGCCCTCTCTCTTTCTTATTATGGCAGAAAACAAAATAACAAATCAAAAGAATAACATAATCACACACAAACACAAGATTTAATTGGTTTATTGAAAACTAGAGCTACGATTACGGAATTACGGTGATTTCATGAGGCAATACAAAAAACGGAAGTCCAAAAAATCTCAACCACAAATATATATACCAAAAATCAGGTCATAAGGGAAAAAAGGGTCCAGAAATCTTTGACAACTCGAGCATATTGGCTCATCCTCCGTTAGACAAGTCTCCTAAAAAATTCATAAAAAATCGTAGCATCTTTGAAGCAGATGGGGACAATGGGTCAAACCCTACAAACTAAGCTCCACACACCTAATAACATATTAGTATGTAGTGATTAATTATGGCAGTTTATGGGTTCTTTTTTTCATGGTTTGTTTTGGGTTTTTGTTCAGCAATCCTTAGGAACGAGGTGGGATGGTTCGATGAGGAGGAGCACAACTCTAGTCTGGTTGCAGCTAGGCTAGCGACGGACGCTGCTGATGTAAAATCTGCAATTGCTGAGAGGATCTCTGTGATACTGCAGAACATGACATCGCTTCTCACTTCATTTATTGTTGCTTTCGTAGTGGAATGGAGGGTCTCCCTTCTCATCCTAGCCACCTTCCCACTTCTTGTACTGGCCAACTTCGCTCAGGTAACCACACTTGCTGCTCCTCTCTCTCTCTAACCCATTTACCCCCTTCATCATTTCATACACAAAATGTTTGACATGATTGCTTTGAGATGTTTTAGGTCTTCTTAAAAAGTATGAAAAATTGATAAATTTACCGCAGTAAGCTTAGTAATCTCATACTGCATTGGTGCTTCATAGCTAAAAAGTGATTAAAAAATATTTAAAAATAAAATGAAATAGTTTAGATACATTTTAAGTGGGACTCATAAAATACGGTTAAATCTTCACCATTCCATTCAAATTCTGAGTTTGTTTTTGGAATTTTTTTTTGGATTTTCTACACTATCTTTTTTTGAATCGAAAATTAGCGTGCGTTTGGATAATTTCTTCCCCCCCCCCCCCCTTCCAAATAAAAAAAAATCCCATTTTTTTAGTAATTTGTTACCCTATTAATTTAAATAAGTATACCTTTTAAATTTCACCAAAAAATGGCAATAGTAAGAACTTTTGATCCAAAAATAAAGAGGCTTACATAAGACGAATAAGCCACTTAATATAATGTTTTTGTGGGTTTATTTTTTTTGCGCTTTTATTGACTTGTTTTTTAAACTTTGACTTACTTTTTATTCATTTCGTTAGGAACTGAAAACGTATAAAATTAAACTAGAATATAAAGAGACTTTATTCGTCTTTTATTTTTTATTTTGACATTTCTTAACTTTTACTTATCATTAATTAACTTTTAATGCCGGCTTGAAATGTTTAAAATACTTGAATAAGTTTTAACTTGTTTAGAAAAAAGAGGAATAAACAAAAGTCAGTTTGTTTGGAATAATTTTTTGTAATAATTTTTTTATTTTTTATTGAAATGTGTATAATATTTTTATTTTTAATTTTTAAATTGTAGTATTTAAAATATTAACACGAGTTTTTTTTTGTTTGTGAATAGTGCTGATTTTTTTTTATGTAAGGGTATTATAATAATTTTGTTTGAAAAAAATTAAAATATTTGGGATATGTATTAATTTTTTTTCTTAAATTAAAAAATAAAAAAAAATTAGTTAATTTTTTTTAAATTAATAAATACAACTTAAAAATCAATTTTTTTGAAATTCGACTTAAAAGCTAGCAAAACAGACCTGACTAAATTCAAGCGGGAACAAAATACAGAAAATGCCAACACGTCACTCCAGAAGTCCAAGGAGGGCATTTTGGGTAAATCAGAATATATATTTTTAACCTTCCACCTTTCTTTCTGAATGTCAGATTTCACGGTATTTGTTTGGATCTCTGGAATCTATCTTCACTGCTTTCTTAGCATAAAACGACAAAAAGTTAAAAATGGAGCATTCCCCACCTTCACTGTTGCACTGCACGTGCTTCCTCCAGTTCCAGTGGCTCTGCTCTTCGAAACTCGCCATACGGCCCCATATATAAAATGATTCTTATATTTTAAGATTCTTGAAAATTTTTTTAAAAAATTATTTAAAATTTAAAATAGAGTGTTCAAATTTAATTGTGTGTTGTGTGAGTCATATTGTAAATAAATTTAAATTATTAATTTTGAATTTTAAATAAATTTTTGAGAATATTTTTTGAGTTTGTAGTATTTTTACTTTATCAATAAGAATTAATGTTTTATAGTTAATTTTGTATTTTAAATTTATAAACGTAGGGATGGCAATGGGGCGAGGTGGGGCGGGGCCGGGGATTAATTTCCTCATCATCGTCTCCTATTTGATCGGGGCAGGGATAGAAAAAAATATCGGGGAAATAGTAGGGAAAGG
>JAOTRH010000001.1:24799535-24810857 GCA_034768845.1 Heliamphora exappendiculata
TGAACTTATTATATTTATAAAATATATATTTTATACATATATTAATATTTAAAAATTATTTATTTTATATAATCGGGAGCGGGACGAAAAAAACAGAATGGAGAGTACAAATACCATCTCTACCTCCGTTTGTTATCGGGAGCAAAAAAAAAATTTTATAAAACGGAATGAGGACGGGGCGGGGCGGGGCGAAATTGCCATCCCTTTATACACGTATTCGAACTCAAACTGTTTTTATAAAATAACAGTGAAGAAAAGGATTGCAAAGATTCATTCCATTATCATCCATCAACTTCAATGTCACCGGGAAGCGTACCTGTTTTTCCTATTCCGCTTACTTCTCTCTTGTGGCTATGAACCCCGGCCTTTCAAGTTGAATTCTTTATCATCACAGTCAAATCTTAGGGGCTCTCACTCTCTCTTGTGCTTTTCACCATTCCTTTCTTTATTTTTTATTTTTTATTTTTTAATTTGCATACACACTGCACAACCTGCAGTAGTCTGAATATAACGTTGGAGAGACACACAGAGAGAGAGAGAGAGAGAGAGAGAGAGAGAGAGAGATTCTTCCCCGTGATCATTTACATATGATGCAGATTGGTGTTATTATTTGTGATATATATATATATATATATATATATATATATATACACATACAGTCGAACATAATCTAACTGTACGTAACCCTAAAATAGTGAACGTGTTTGTCTTAGCAATGTTTGTCTGCTGCATCACGTGACAGTTGTTTACGTGGTGTTTTTATTTAATTATGTAATAAAAAATATCTCGGTTAGGACAATGGTAATGGTGGTTTCTGCTTATTGAGTAAGTAGAAGATAAAAAGTGACCGACTTAGTATGCATTGATATTTTTTATTCATTGAGAGTACAACGTGAAGCATGTAATCGATGCCACGTGTTATAAGCATTTAATGATTTCCCTTGGAAAGAGATTTTAAATAGGTTTGTTTGAATGATGTAGAAGGAATTTGAAATAGATTTTTCAAGCAAAAGAGAAATAAAAAAAGAGGAATGGATGAGTTAAAAATGATAAAATCAATCTCCATCCTAATTTTTTTTATGGTAAATCCTTGCCACCTTTAAAATATGTTTCTATGAGTATGAGTTTTAAGCATAAGATCTAAATTTGATTTTATCCTGCTCTTTACAAAATGTATTTAGAAGAGAGAAAACATATTTAATAAAATGGTCATAAATACATATATTATTATAATAAATATATGCAACATATATAATAAATACATTTATTATTATTATTATTACTATTATCTCCTTAGACTTACCCCCCTCTCTACTTATCTAAAGGGCCATTTGTAATATTCACGGGAGTGAGTCAGGTGTGCCAGTCATTGGGGCATGGCACAATGCCAGGGACTGAAAGCCTGGGGTTGTGTAGTTATTAGTCTAACGTGCGCGGGTAGTGGTAATGCGCACCCACCCTTTTTCTTCCTGTGGTGTGGCGTGTGTGTATCAAAGTTTTGCTCCTAACTAGGCTGAAATACAAATACAAATACAAAAATGCTAATAATGTACATTATGACTACTAAAAATTTAGACTCTACCGCCAAGAGTCTAGACTTTTAACAGTTAAAAGTTTAGACTTTGATTGAAAAGATAGTCTGGCGCACAAAATTCCCGCGTATGCGGGGTCCAAGGAGAAAGGCGGGCCATGATGAATCTATATGTACACAATCTTATATTGGATTCGCAAGAGACTGTTTTCACGCTTCGAACATGTAACTCTGCCGTTTTGCCAAGACTATCTTTAAGGTTAGACTCATTGTTAAGAATATATTATTTATGTCTAATTATAATAACTCTACCGTTGTCACCCAAGTTTTTCTCAAAACAATAAACTTTTATTTATTAGAGTTTAACTTTTATCAGATAAGAGGCTTTCAAGATTGTGGCTGCTTTCGGGTCATCCAGCAGCAGTATGTACAGTGTTGATGGGCTACATGTCCTGAACTGCTGGGCCTAGAAGTACTGTAAAGTCTGTACTGTATTTTAGCGCATGCTGGATGTGCAGTGCTATAGATTGAGATTGGTCAAGGAGGAGCCTACCCCAGATATTAAAATATCACTGTCATCAACCTGTCTTCACTTGAGGGTTCTTAATCACCCCTTCTTCCATCATTTAATTCTTTTCTGATGCCTCCATTTAATCCCTAGTAGCGATGACAATTTCCCCATGTATTTGTCCCATTGTCTTATTGTTTTCAATAAATGCGACGACAACATTTGCTTTCTCTGTTTTGTGTTATCCCGTTTCACTCCCGATTATATAAAATAATTAATATTCTTATATATATATATATATATATATAGTTTATTTATAAAAAAATACCATTGACTAAAATATAACAATATTATATTTATCTCTTATTTTTTTTTTTTTTTTTTGACTTTTATATTTTAAAATTTAATGATTCATCATCAATTATTTCTTACTTTCCACATTATCACTTCATTAAAACTTACAAATTACCCCCAATATATTTCCGCCACTGCTATTTTTCAATCTTTTCCTCTCTATTCTCGCCCTACTCAAATAGGGGATGAAAATAGACCACCATAATTCAGCTCCGCTCCATTGCCATTCGTAACAGTTAACGCCGATTACCAAGTGGCATTTGGCCCATGGTAAGGTGTTATCCTCCAAAATGGGAGGTAGGGAGTTCAAACTTTGTGCAGGGAGAGTGGGTGTGTGTTTGTCGATTAAAAAAAACTAGTATAAGTTTTATTAAGTACTGATCAATTATCAAAAAACACAAAATTGTGTTGAGCTTGTGTTTTCATGATGGTAATACATTTTCCACATAGTTAAGTGATCATCGCATGTGTAAGCTAGTGGGATTAAAATTCACAGGATAGGTTGGATAGCTAGATAAAATTATTTTCATATATGCTATTTATTCATTTTTGCATGTGAGGACTATTAAATGTGGCTTCAAATTTATTATTTTGTTCCAGAACTAATTTAAAATCCTTAAGCATATGAACTTAACTCGATTAATTTCCCCAGACTTCCTATTAGAAGAAACGGTGACCAGACATTCTTCTGATTGAAATTCAAGAATAATTGCTCAGTCGATATAACAAAATCTTAGTTTGATAACAATTAGTTCCATAATGCCAAACACTACCATATTAATACCAAATTAATCTAATTCGAACTCTTAATTCCGACACCAATAAGCATGCCCTTGGTAGAACTGAAAAAATTATAATTCCTTACATGTATTATGAAGTGTTAATTACTTCATGAAATAAGTTTGATCATCTGCGAGTGCCAGAGGGCTTGCGTTTAAGGCTCATCTACTTCTTCTTCATACTTGCTACCTCTTATTAATCTTAAAACCAACTTTGGATTTACAGAAACAATCGGCTTGTTTCCGAATTGCACAATCTATGTGCTCCTTCGCGTTTAACTAAGAGAAAGTCTAGAAATTTATGAAATAGTCCCAGAAGCAAACCCATAATTTAAATTGAAGGGTGAGGATTAAATTGTTTATTTTGAATTCCGGGCATTTTTCGAGATCACATTTTTGGGTTTGTTGAAGAACTGTTTAACTAAACAGTGAACTTAATTGCATTATTTTCTGCATTGCGCAGCAACTTTCTCTGAAAGGGTTTGCTGGAGACACAGCCAAGGCCCATGCTAAGACAAGCATGATTGCCGGTGAGGGAGTCAGCAACATTAGAACTGTTGCCGCCTTCAATGCTCAAGACAAGATCCTATCCCTTTTCTGTCATGAGCTCCGTGTACCTGAGCTCCGGAGCCTTCGTCGCGGCCAAACTTCCGGCACCCTCTTTGGCCTTTCCCAGCTTGCTCTCTATGCTTCCGAGGCTCTCATTCTCTGGTACGGTGCCAACCTTGTCCGCAATGGCGTCTCCACCTTCTCAAAAGTTATCAAGGTATTTGTAGTCCTAGTCATCACTGCCAATTCAGTTGCTGAAACCGTTAGCCTTGCTCCCGAGATAATCAGGGGTGGTGAAGCAGTGGGCTCTGTATTTTCTGTTCTCGACCGATCAACCAAGATTGACCCTGACGATCCAGATGCCGAGCCAGTTGAATCAATCAGAGGGGAAATTGAACTCCGTCACGTTGACTTTTCATACCCTTCGCGACCCGATGTCCTAGTTTTCAAGGACTTCAATCTTAGAATCCGAGCAGGGCAGAGCCAAGCGCTTGTTGGAGCCAGTGGTTCAGGAAAGAGTTCTGTAATTGCGCTGATAGAGCGATTCTACGACCCTGCAGCCGGTAAAGTTATGGTTGATGGGAAAGACATCCATCGGTTGAACCTAAAGTCTCTCAGGCTTAAAATAGGATTGGTGCAACAAGAGCCGGCTCTCTTTGCAGCGAGCATATTCGATAACATTGCCTACGGGAAGGATGGATCAACAGAAGCAGAGGTAACCGAAGCAGCACGGGCAGCAAACGTGCACGCGTTCATTAGTGGATTGCCCGACGGGTACAAAACCCCGGTTGGTGAGCGAGGGGTTCAGCTTTCCGGGGGACAAAAGCAAAGGATTGCAATTGCTCGGGCGGTTCTTAAGGACCCAACAATACTACTGCTGGATGAGGCAACCAGCGCGCTCGATGCAGAGTCCGAGTGCGTGCTGCAAGAAGCGCTCGAGAGGCTAATGAGGGGCCGAACCACCGTGCTCGTGGCACACCGGTTGTCAACAATACGGGGAGTGGATAGTATTGGAGTGATACAAGATGGGCGGATTGTGGAGCAAGGGAGCCACGCAGAACTAGTCGGCCGACCGGAGGGGGCATATTCGAGACTCCTGCAGCTGCAGCTCCATCACGTATGAAGAAGTTTTGATTTGGATTGTAGTGCCAATGGGAGTGTGGTGAGTCGTAGTTATGTTTGGCTCCCTTTAGCCTTTGCTTTCATTTTTCCCTTTCGAATGATGATTGTTGTAGATATGGGGATGCGAAGATAATATCCAAAAAAAACTGTTCCATTCCCAATGGAGATGCATGTGCCTTATTATTAATACGAATGGTGAATATGCCTGTGATTGTTACTTGAGTCCAGGTTTTGAATCCAACTTAGTCTTTGCAATAGTGGATCTAAAATGAATCTGACATAAACTATCTTCTGAGTAGTATGAATCGTCTCCAACAAGTTTAGCACGATGCATATTGTTTAAGCACAGTATTGAGAACCACAAACTAATACATACAATTGCTAGATAAAAAAGAAAACATTCATTAAATAGAATTAATGTCTCAAAATTATACAATTAATTGTTGAATCAATATAACAATAATCGATTAGGGTTTTATCTATGGGTTAAGCTCCCTTACATACCACCAATCCTCAAGACACCTCAAGATTTTATTTTGTCGGTCTAAAGTGGGTTCACAATAATAATTTTAATATTTCATCTTATATGTCCTGCAAAGAAAATTATCTATGCAAAAATTTAACTTGATCGAATATGAATAAGTACATGAACAAATTGCCTTACATTTTAGTATTTCATAACATTGACATAATGTGAATAAGTACATGAACAACTTGCCTTACATTTTAGTATTTCACAACATTGACAATTTTGGTTTAAAATATATTGCTTAAGTTTATACCGTTTACTTTGTAAAACAAAATACAATTTATTAATATACCTACCGATGTTCAATCAAGCTAAATTTTTAGTAGAGATGATTTTCTTTGCACAACATACAAAATGAACGGATCGAATTATGATTATATACCCACTTTAGGCCTACAAAATGAAATTTTGAGGAATCTTGAGAATGGGTGGTACTGAAGGTAGCTTCACCTTTTATCTATACTTTAAGAGCATGTTTGGATAGATGAACAAGAGAGTAGTAGATTGGATTAAAAATATTGGGTCCCTCTATTTTAGTTTTTCTCTCAGAACATATAATCTCACGTTTGTATTTCAAGAATATGATTAGTTGTTCAATAGATGAGAGATTGTTAAGCCCTTAATCATGGTATTAATAATACTAGGTTTCAGATTATCTTATTTCTTTATTTAATAATTAAAAATAACTATACAATTCCTATTTTCTTTTTTATCCCACCCTAATCAAACTTAAACTAAATTTCTTATAGTACACAATTCATTTCATCATTCTCTAATATTAAAAAATATATGGGACATAATTCATTTCATCATTCTCTAGTACTAAAAAAATATATGGGACCGGGGAAGAGAGAGAGAGAGAGAGAGAGAGATCATGGTTGGGAGATTGGTAACCTTTTTCTTGCCTTTTGTGAGTGAAGTTTTATTATACTTCAAAAGCAAACGCCAAATAATCACCTTTCCAGCTCTTGGAGAACCTTGCCTTGCTCTTCCTTTATTTTTTCTTCTTTTTCCTTTTTGCATGTGTTTGTTTGGGTGGTGGTTCAGCATAAGGGCATCTTTTCCCCTGGTCTTAAGGCTGACAAAGGCTAGCATTTATCTTTGTAATAAATTGGGGACACATTCATTTGGCCCATATGTTTGAACTATTGTAATAAAGCAAAAGAAGGGGAAAAGCATTATGATATGTAAAAGCTTAATAATGTCTTGTGAGCATGGAGATTGTGTCCCACTTAAGCCCACACTTACGCACTTAAAGAGGACCCAACTGCCTTTTCCTCATCTCTTCTAAAGCTGGTGGGTTTCACCAATTAATGTCCAGTACATTTTGAAGCACCAGTAAAGGACTAAAAAGTGAGGGTCACAGCTTCCATTGTTAATTGATTATTGCCTTCAATGACATGGGGCTACCATGTGTGTACTTTGTTTTTATCACAGTGTGGGAGAAACCGAGGTCCCTAGCAAAAGGTTGACCGACCCTTAAACTGTATTTCAAGTGTTTGATATTATGCCTCTGAGCACAAATGGAAGAGCAAAGCAAGGGAGGGCAAAGGCTATGGGCTTTGCAATGTGTTCCTGCAAGTGGTGGGCATGGTAGGTAGTGGTGGGCATGGTAGGTAATGGTATGGCTTAATGTGGCACATGTGATGTAATGTGAGTTGTTTGATTTTACTTCTCGTTCAAATTTTATCCATTTCATATTTTCAAAAGAACCTTTCAGTGAAAGTAACATAATTCATTCCTGATATGTGAACACATTTATTACATTCATATTGGTGGCAGGCAGTGAATGATGAAAAGTAGATACAGATCATTACATTCTTTGAAATTAAACAATAACGAGAATGGTAGATGTAGAGGGTTAAACAATAAGATCTACGGGTCCGTTCATGTTGGCCAGTCGAGTCTGAGATATTGTTCATGCGTGCCTACACAAGAAATAGGTGAGATGTTCCACCAGTGGTTTTACTAGTGGGTTCTCCGACGATCGAATTAGAACTTGTTTTAGAGAGAGAAAATCAAATAATTATGAGAGAATATTTTGGTAGAGTTTCTGCTAGAGGGGATAGAATGCATATCTTTGCTTGTAGATCATTTCCTTTTTATAGAGAAGGTAAAACTAGACCCAACTCGGGTTGAGTGCCTTGACCCGACCCGAGTCGTCCTTTCTCTACTCATAGACAACTACTAGAGCCTGACAAATAGTGACTTACCATGAATATCATGACTTATTGTTTCTTTGCATGTTCTTTTTGTCATGCCAAATTAATCAATTTACCATCAGGTCCTGTATGGGGTAAGGTCAACTACCACTGACACTCTAATCTTGATGGTAGTTGAATTGCTTCTGACATCATAGCAAAGGCAACAGGCTTAGACTTGTAGGCTCTGAGCTCGAGTGATCACTCATTAGGATTCGTTCTGCTCAGCCACCATTAATCGAGCTACCCATTATACTAAATTCCTGTAGCCGAGTTACACTGTTACCTACACAGGCTTGAGCTGGGCCACTCGGACACCCTCGTGCTTGTCCTCCGACGGCGTTGTCCAAGCTCGGCCACTCACAATTCATGGCCAAACTGGAGGCCAAGCTAGAGTATTATAAGCTAGTGTGGCTGCTTTGTCAGCCAGATGAATATCCAACCTCCCTGTGTAGAAAATAATGGAAAGATTAAATTTTTTTTTTTCATGTGTTTGTTTAGCAAGAGAGAAATACCCCATTTGTGGATATCGTGGGTACCCATTTGTGGATATAGTAGCAGAATCAAGAAGCTTTTTTTTTTTCCTTCTCATGATATCTCAGGGTGACTGGACTATCTTACGTGTATTTCGAGTAATTTTACCATCCACTAACGAACGCCTAGTTAAAATTGAGATAAAATCTCATATAGGCTAGCTTGCATCTAGAAGACCCCTCCTTCAAAAAGGGACACCACCCGATCTACTTGCTTGAAAAGACCTCCAAAGTCCCTTTCGGATGGAGATTTTATTGGTCAATGAAAAACTCCATTTTCTAGTGGAGAGTATAAAAAGAAACTCTTGGATATGTTTGAAATTTTTAAATTTTCCAAAAAGATAGTAGCTACTATTGAGTTGAGAACACAACAAAGTATGTATTTTTATTAAGTATTAACACTTGTACAATAGGATGATGTACTCAAAATCTTACTCTATAACACCTTATTCACACCTCACTCTCTTAAACATTTGAGGCACGTACTTGCTTGGATCTCACAAGTAACACAACAATTAAGCATTATTCCCTATCCACATCCTTAATAGACGGGTAGAATTATCTTGATTCAATGACCTTTATTCATCATCTAGAACAATTTAAAACTTCTAAACATCTCTACTTTTTATTCATGTTCTATAACATTCCACTTTACTTTAGGACATGATAGATAGAGTTTTTTACATTTTCTTTAGAAAACTTTGGAATTTTTCGGACCCTCTAAAATTCAATATGCTTCTAAATTATTTGGAACCTTTTGGACCCTCTACTCGGTTGGAACCTTTCACACCATAGCTGATAGCTGGTGGCTGGTAGAGGCCAAAGAAGGGCAAGTCACATGGTGAAACGGCGAAGAATGGTCGACAGAAATTAAGCAGATTTGGGCTGTGGCTGCAGCCTAGCAGTAGTGCAGAAGTGGCCCCATAAGGGCTCAGCCCCATACGTACATATTTTTTTTTGAAAGCTTCTAAATGCACTTCATTTTACTAAATACACTTTTTATTTATAAATACATAAATAATTATGCATTATGAACAAATATTTTAATTGTTTCAATAATTATTTTTAGTAAAATCGTGTGTACATTCAGAAGTTTTTATTTTTTATAAATAAAGCAAACAGCACAAGAGTTAGAAGTCCAAAATATTTCAATTAAAAAATTAAAATGAAATAATATAAAAAGGACAAAATGGTAAAACAAGTCGGAAAAAACCCCCACTCCGTGAATATTAAAAAAAAAACTAAAACAAGTAAGACAAGATTTAGGAGTCCAAAATATCCAAATTAAAAAATTGAATGAAAAAGTATATAAAGACGAACATGTTAAAATAGAACCAACTTCATCAATGGTAAAAAAATAAACTAAAGCAAACTACAACAAGCAAGGCGTGCATGAGTTAAAAAATTAGAATAAAAAGAATAAAAAATATAGAAAAAAAATATATATTTATAGTTATAATTATAATAAAAATATATACAAAATACATTAAAAGAATAAAAAAAAATATATAGGACAAAATTGGTAAATAAAAAAAATATCTCCAGCCCTCCATGAACGGTAACTATTCAACTATATTTTGAACCAGCGTAGTGTATTTCGATTCCATTTTGATTATTGAGATAGCTAATTTTGTAATTTTTTTACCGTGTAAAATCATTCATGCAAAACATAACACAGATATATTTAATTTGTTAAGCATCTCACCAAATAATATGTCTTCAAAACATAAATAGACCGTCTACTAATTATTTGCCTTGTTTGGGTAACATGACTTACTGACTTATTTAGCTTATAAGTTAATAAATAAGTTACGTTGTTTGAGTAACCAAAAAAGTCAAAATTTAAATCAAATTTTAAGTCAATAAACAAATAAACTAATAAGTTAAATAAGCTAAACGAAGTAACTTATTTAAGTAAATAAGTCAAATAAGCTAATTGTCACCCAAACGAAATGACTTATTTATGTTGTCACCTAAATAAAGTGATTTATTTATATTTTGACTTATTAACTAATAAGTAAATAAATAAATAAGTTTGTCTCCCAAACAGGGTCATTCATTTTTTTTTTGAGAGAGAGAAATGTGATTTACTTGAGCCTGGTTTGATTTTTGGATTGTATTGGATAAATGGTGAAATTAAATTTTATTAGTTATACAGTAGGATTGTATAATATTAATTACACGATGGGATAAATTGTATTAATTATGTAATGAAATTTAATTGTATTACTGATAAATAAATTGTGAGATATATTTATTTTAACTATTTTATGAAGTAAGAATAATCAAAACAATTTATCTCTCTCAATATTCTGATTATATTGTAGTAGTTATTTTTTATTTAATAATTTATGTATCGTATAATTTATTTAATAGTTTAATAGGAAGAATCAATTGACAACTTTTCTTAATTTGGTAAGAAATGACTTTGATTATGTTTAGATTAATTTTTTTTAAAAATATATTTAAAAAATTAACTAAAATTAAATAAATAGGCTTTCTAAAAAAAAATTTAAAGAAAAAAAAAACTTTCCCCATAGGCTTTGCATATGCAAAGTTGAAAGCTTAAAAAGAAAAAAGATATTGATTTGACACGATGATTACTTTTACTGTTAAGACTTCAAATTGTAAAAATAAGAATAGTTAAGTTTGTACGAAACCTAATAAGTATTTTCTATATACTAACAAGTTTTATTTTCTTAGTAGTCGGATGTATATTTTATATTTTGCATAGCAATGCACACCGGCGTTTTAATTTGATTTTATATTAAATTTAGAATTAAATTAATTTTAATTAATTTTAAATTTTTAACTAAGAATTAATCTGACTAATCATTTAATAGAACTAAATCAAACAAAATTAATAAATATCGAGTTTGTTCGATTTGAAACCATGGTCTCATGAATTTTAAAAAATTATTTTACACAAATGAAAAAATAAATTATTATGTATAAATTTTAAAAATTTAAAATAAATAATAAATAAAAATTAAGACCCATACAATATAATGAAAGTATGAAATAAAAGTTTAAAATAATTATTTTATAATTTATTTAATAAAATAAATGATAAATATCTAACAAATAATTTACTAAAATAAATAACATATGACAAATAAATAATAATTAATACTAATTATCTAATCTAATAATTTTTTTTAATTTGTAAAGTTAGAATTTTTTTTATTTTTTCTATTTGAATCTCACAATAATCAT
>JAOTRH010000001.1:24810957-24826181 GCA_034768845.1 Heliamphora exappendiculata
TTGAAAGTCCAATAAAGATGTATTTTCTGGATCCCCGAGCATGTATTTTATGTCGGCGTTGGAAATTCTCCCAACACCTTGACGTGTCATCGGTTGGAAAGCACAGAGAAAACTACCAAAAAACAAAAATTAAAGCAATCCTATAAACTCTAACAGACTGAGAGTTAGGAAAAATAATCAACTTCTTCTTACTTAAGCACGATTTTTTGGGCTTATTCAAAGGGATTAATTTTTTTCGAACAAGCTTAAGATTCTCAATTCTCTCTAGCAGTTTCTTCTTATTCTCGCCATTTGAAATCAGAATCATCCAAGAGCCAACAAAGTTCTTCTCTGAAAGGGTTTTTGGAGGTATTTTTAAACGTATGGATCGACGAACTGTAGGCTCAGAGAAACTTTCAGTAAATGTGACACACTTCTTATCTCCTTTGTAAGAGGAGTCAACTTGATACTCTACCAATTTCTCAATATTCATATTACAATGACTAGCAATCACATCCACCAAGAAATTGTTCATATAGCCCCCACTAGCACACTCCGATATGTCTTCGTTTGGAGAGCACACAAGATCATCACCTTTTTCATCTATCACATTCTTACATAAGTCAATCTTCTCTAGCACACAAGATTCAAGCACACTAAATAGATTTGAGGAGGAATGAGCCTTATAAATTGGAGAAGCATTAAAAGTACCATTCTCTTTTTTTTTTTAAATTTCTTCACATCCACTAGACTCTTGACTTGAGTCCACCCTTTTGTCTTTTTTCACTTTTCATTCTTGTTTGGATAAGGAAGTAGAACTCATGATCTTAGACTTGTTAGGGTAAGAATTATTAAAGTGACCAAAAATTATACATTTGTCACACTTTAAAGGCTTACAAGGCACTTTCACTCTAATTGCATAAGAAGATCCATAACCCAAATTTAGCATAAAAAAATTTAAAATATTCTTATTTGCTTGAATTTCAACACACACTCTAACGAAAGTAAACCTTACTTTAGATTTTCTATAGTAATTAAGGTACAAAAGTTTGTCAATAACATTTGCCACATAACTTAAACCAATATTAGCCCAAATTTCAAGAAGTACATTTTAAAACTTCACTCAAATAGGCACACTGAAAAACACTTCTTTAGATAAATGCATACCTAAGAACCATTTTTTGACAATAATTCGTTAGCACTCAAAGAAGTATAGACCATTCTCAAAAATTATTTCAAGGGCTTCTTTACTCTTCATCTTAAAAATAAAAAAATCATTATTAAGAGTAATGACATCATTGAGATTTTGTTTCCATAATTTTTCTGCCTAACTTTTAACATAGTAAAAGTATATTTTTCTGTTAATAAAAAATTCCACCAAAGCATTATCCCATTGAGAACACCCATCTTTAAAAACTTTAAAAGGACCTTTAGCTCATTATTCTCAAGCCCAACATTAAAGAGGTTAAGATCACCACCTATCTTATCAAAGTGAGAGTTTTCCTTCATAATGTTAGGTCAAGACTTCACCTTGCTTGATTCTATTTTAATTGTTGCTCGGTCCTCCTCTAACTGGATTGTAGAATCAACCAACTGTTTTAACCCCGAGGTAGAACTCGATTGAACTAGGAAAGTGGCCGACATTAAACTCATGAGATCAGGTTGAAGATTACTCACATCAAAAAATCAATAAAATTAATTTTTTGTATAACAGGTCTATCACCACCAACCCGATCAACCTTAATATTATGAGTTAAAGGAACACTCTCAATATCTGATCGATCGTCAAGAGCCCTATGAGCTTGAAAAGTGTTAAGATTACCACGAATACAAATCTCTTCACAAGCACATAGGTTGTCTTCATCAAAAGCAGAATCAAAATCTATTCAAAGAGATCCATCATCTATAAAGTTTTTTTTTCATATTTTCCAGAGCTAAAATCTTCCGATTCAAAACGATTCCGGACTAATGTTGCGTGAAATTCATTTAAAATAAACTTTGTAGATGAATCACTTTTATTTCTTACTTTCTTTTTCATGAATAAAGCAATAAAGCAAAGTTAGGACTGAAAAGGCATTTCAACAGAGATTAGCAAAAAAACCCTGACAAAACCTTAAAGTTTCTTTTGAGATTAATTCAATTGAGTGAGGAGCAAAAAATCAACTTCGTCTCCTTTTTTTGGTAAGAGAGAAGACGAAAGCACCGCATGGAAGTGAAGGAACACCTGAGAAAGAAGAGAAGCAAGACAGACCTAGGATTCTCCAATAGTGAAACCAGCAATCACTGACCCTAGACCAGCAATCACCGACCCTAGACCAGCAATCACCGACCGCCGATATTATAACCCGTACCATGACAGTTAATAAAAATAAAATACGCGTCACTCCTTAGAATAATATATTATTTGATAGTTCGTAGAAAATTTGTAAAAATAAATTTTTTTATAAATAATAATACAGCGATAAAAATTTTAAATATTTCTAGATTTCGTTGCATATATATTTTGATAGGATTA
Organism: Heliamphora exappendiculata; assembly: GCA_034768845.1. Lineage (NCBI taxonomy): Eukaryota > Viridiplantae > Streptophyta > Magnoliopsida > Ericales > Sarraceniaceae > Heliamphora > Heliamphora exappendiculata. The sequence continues at coordinate 24,813,452 of JAOTRH010000001.1, forward strand.
TAAAAAGTTTTGAATAAAATTCTGAATAAGATCAAATCAAAGTTAATAATTGAAGAAGATTTGGATAAGATTCTCGATAAGATCAAATCAAAAGTAATGATTGAAGAAGATTTGGATAAAATTTTGGATAAGATCAAATCAAAGATAATGATTGAAAAAAATTTGGATAAGATTTTAGATAAGATCAAATCAAAGGTAATGATTTAGATAAGATTCAGGATAAAATCAAATCAAATGTAATGATTGAAAAAGATTTGGATAAGATTCTGGATAAGATCAAATCAAAAGTAATGATTGAAAAAGATTTTGGTCAGCCTATAAAAGGCATTTGGTGGCAACATTCATCACATATCATCTCTCACACACAGTGAGTTTTTAAGCCAAACACTCAACTCCACCACCGTGAGCTCGACGCCACACAGCCACCGCTGTCGTCGGACGCTGCCGACACCACCAACGCCGCTGTCAGCCTTCACCACCGTCCCCGACCACCATTTCTCTCTCTGTTATGGAATCTCTCGCTCTCTCCATTATGCATTGAGATTTTATCACCACATGATTAGAAATTTTGGGATCAAGATCAAGGAGAGAGTTTTGTCACGCCTAAGTCGATGTGAGATGTTTAAGTACTATCTTGAACATAAATGTAATATTATTTTGAATATAAATACATGTGAGATACTTAAGTATTATATTAAGTATTATCTTGAACATAAATGCAATATTATTTTGAATATAAATGCATATGAGATGCTTAAATATTATTTTGAATATAAATACAGTATTATTTTGAATATAAATGTATGTGAGAGTGCTTAAGTATTATTTTGAACAAAAATAAATGAATTTTGCTTTGAACTTGTTTTATATCCATGTTTTAGAAGTATGAAAAATTGTGATAGTATGATCTTTTATTCAAATGCATTGATATTTCTAAGTATACTATCTGCACTTTTTACAAAGTATAAGTATGTGAAAGGAAATTTTTTGATAAGACGCTATTGTTCTAAAGTGCCAAGTTACAAGGGTTTTCGACCCTTTATATCCCGTTAGGGGAGGTTACCCAATTATGGGTGTTGTTGCTCCCTATGGGGTAGGTTTCCTGTTGAGCGGGAATTTTTGCCTTAAAGGCTCTACGGGTTATAAGTCCCGGATAGCACATACCACTTGTGCTTGGTGGAGAGTGGCCCTCATTCCATCACGTTGCTAATCTGTGCATTGAGAATTGAAGTTACGGTACCGTCGGAACTCCCGGTCGTGAGGTTGACGACTACTTAGTCACTGTTGGATATGAATGAGACATGATTATTTTGCATTGTGGCGGTTATGCTAGAAACTTTATTTTGAGACAGTGAATTTTATAATTTGTGGTTGTTGAACCTAAAGTGCTACTTTTACAAAGATTGAGAAAAATTTGTTATAACTTGTGAGATCCTAAAACAATTGATAAGGATATTTATGAAATTTTATGACAAGTGGATGTAATATCTTATTTTTTTTTATGAAAAACATGGTGTTTTAGTAGAATGACTTTTTTTTTATTTTGTTCATTATAATAGTAAATGTACTCTCCCGTAATCTTTGTAGTTGCAAATAGTAAGGATGGCTAGAGTTAGTCCACCACAGTCGTCAAATTTATAATTTCAGACTCGCAATTAATGTTTGTTTTGAAAAGTATATGTTGGTTTGGGGATACAGGATAGCGTATCCGAAGCATGTACAGTTGCTTGTTTTCTATAAATAAATAATTTCAGTTTGATAATTTTGTTTGGTATACGCCGGTTTGGGTATACTGAAAAATATAATCATATCATGTACAAGTACTTCTCGTTTGATGATTTTAGATTACATCGGTTATTCATGTCTCACCTGAATGCTTTTAGCCACTACCTTCGCTGTAACGCGAAGGAAAAACTGTACAATCTCAGGATGTAATAATATTCTTTATCGATTTTGTGTTTTTAAAAAGCGGTGTGACAGCCGACCCTAGACCAGCAATCGTCGACCCAAGTCTAGCAATCGCCGATCGTCAACCAGCAATCGCTGACCCTAGACCAGTAATCAATGAAGAAGCTAACTTGCTGAAACGTAAGGACAAAGCAGATAACGCTTGAACTGACAACGACGATGGACAACTCTTGAACTAGATGACGGACGACGCTGCATCTTGCCCTTGGGCCTCGTCGCTGGATCTCGCCCCCGCTGTTTACACCATATTTTATTTCTAATAAATAATAAAGATTAAATTAGTCTATCGAAGGTTATAAAGTTACTAACCCATCGAATAAGTCTTATTGATAATGATGACAAGGGTTAGGGTAACCTATTGAAGGTTATAAAATTATTAACCCATTGAGTAAATCTTATTGGTAATGATGACAAGAGTTAAATCAGCCTATCGAAGGCTATAAAATTATTAACCAATTGAATAAGTTTTATTGATAGTAAGAACAAGGGTTAAAAAAGCTTGTCGAAAATTGTAAAAGTGATAGCCCATCGAAAGAAAAAAAAGTCATTGAAGTTTTTGTAAGTGCAACAAGTAGTTCCTTTTGAGAATGCCTTATCGAAATTAATTCTTGGATTGTGAAAAATAATGTTAATCTCGGAATTAGCTTGAAAAAACTGCTTCAAATGAATAATCCAAAAGTAAAGCCACGTGTCGTATTAGAAGGAGCATAAAACATGTGTTTGTGATAACTGCTCTAGTTGTTTACACGTTCTTTTGTGACGATAACTGTCCATTTACACATTCTTCTGTGCAGTCGAAACACGATCACAGCAGTTAAAGAGTATTTCAGGCGAAAATGACAAATGAAAATTCAAAATTCTAGAACTATAAAAGGCGGTTAAAAGATTGCAACCAACGTGTGGCAGTTCAAAAGCAGTAGATTGTAGTCCATGAAATTGGTTTTCCGTCGAAGTTAATAAAATTTCAATTTTATTACTTTAATTTCATCGTCTGTCACTTTTTCTAACAAAATTTTGAAATAAAACATATAACCTGCACGTAATTACTTGATATTCAAAAAGAATTTTTTTTTTAAGAAGATTATTTTATTATTCTAGTAAACACCTGCATCTCATCGATCGTTGCTCCGGCCTCCATGGTTAATAGTATTAAAATAGTGTTAATAAGCCTAAAATATCATTTTTTGATGCACATCACTCGACCCAACTCCAAACTGCTAATAGTATTAAAATAGTGTCCTCTCACACAAACCATTGTTTAAGGGACTTGGAGAGCCTGCTGCGCACCTTGCGGCAGCACGCTCGTGCAGTACTTTTTGGGTATATTTTTTGAGTATATTTTTATGATTCAATTCGTTTATTATGTAGAATACGTTGACGTTTGTTCAATATGCAAAAATTCTAATTTATCGGATACTTATAACTAAGTGATTAATTAATATTTGTTTAATAATATTTTTTAAAAAATTATAATTTTTATTTATTTATTTATAAAATAATATTAAGAGATCTTATTCAATTACTTAACTACAGGTATCCGATAAATTTAAATTTTTACATAGTAAACAATCTCAACGCATTCTATATAATAAACGGATTGAATTATAAAAATATGCTTAAAAAACGTACCCAAAAAACACCTATGAAAACTTTAACACATTTTTAAAAAATATCACACTAACTTGAAAGGCTAATATCATTTTAATAACTTCAAAATTATTAAAATGATACTACCGTTTAGGTTAGTGTGACATTTCATGTTAGTGTTATCAGGTGAGCGTTATTAATAAAAATAAATTTTTATTATTTTATTTTTATAATTAAATTATTTTTAAAAATTTTGCCCCCTTCTTTGCTCTCATCGTCATCTTCTCCATCTTTTTCCACTCTCTCGTCTCCAACCATTATCATCCAACAAATGGCTGCCTGTGAAAGCCTCCAACACATCTTCAAGAAACCATTACGGGAAAACCCAACCAATCTAGAATCCCTCTCTTCAAGGAACCAGATTAAACCCACAAAACCCATTATTGAAGATTATTCATCTTTCACATAGATCTTTGAGGAACTTCATTTCGAAGAGAATCACGAATCATTATCTTCCTCGTCTTCGATCCATCTAACCCCACAAACCAGATTAGAAAAATCACTCGACGACGAAGAAAACTACATCTCGAGCTCGAACAACAATGGCGGAAGCGCCAAGAACTCGTCGTCCAAACCATTCTTCAGAGAATGAAGCTCCAATAGCGGAAGCACCAACGGTTCCGTCGCCATCCCTAAGCTCACTGGTTACGTCGGAGTCCCTAAGCTCACTGGTTACGTCGCCATCCCTAAGCTCTCTAATTTCAGTAGGGCTAGCGGCATCCCTAAGCTCACTGGTCACTTGGCCACCAACTTTGTCGTCCATTTACCTTTGCTCGACCTACCAGCTCCACCGCCAAATCTTTATCCGATCATCCCGGCGGGAATCAAGTTCGACATGACGGCGGCGGCACCACCAAAGTCAGAGATCGAAAATTGAAGAATGCCTAAGAATTCGAATTCATCTTCTGCATACGAAAAAGAAAGAAAGGGGATGCTGATTTAGGGATGTTGATTCGTCTTTTGACTACGAATACACACTGGTTGTGTGCATTGTTTTTGTTTCTGTGATGTTGATTTTGGAGTTCACATCGCCGGTTTTCTGAGCCTCGGATTATTTTGGTAGGTTAGAACTTAGAAGTTGAAGGTTGGTGTCCTTTCTCTGACCTCATATAAGAAATTTCTTTTTGTTTATGTTTGCCATTTTCTTGTTTTCGTTGCCTTCGGTTTTTCCGCCATGAATCTTGCTTTGTGGGTATTAATTTGCAATTTTGCCTGAAACTTAGCGATGCTTCTTTAACCTAGGGATTAATCAAATGCAGAAAGATTTGATGGTAAAGAAGGTTTTTCTGTTGATTTTCCATGGTTGTCCGGTCTATATTTTGGTGCATTCTTTGAAGCATTTCAATGAACGTGTAAAAATCTAAAATTAAATGCCTTAATTTCAGAAATATCCGCTGATGATTTTAACCCATGAATTTTTAGATGTGAAGAGGGGTTTATAAACCTTACCTTTCAGTTCGGAGTTGGTGAACTGCTTACAAGAACTGAAAGCATTTTGTAAAATCTCCGATATTCATAGAAATATCTACTCTTGGTATCAAGAATCTTAATCTTTGTCTTACATCTCTGTTTGGTCGGTCATCCGCTTATGTGCACATAGCACAGCCAATATTGATTTCTTTTCCTATATCAGAGTGTCAGAGTGTTGTATAGGTTTGAGTATTCGCCTTTGATGTTCTTGGCATTGTGGTTGTGCACTCCATGGAAAATTCAAGAAGCTTACAAGCAAAAAAAAAAAAAAAAAAAAGTATGGCTGGATTTTTTTCGTTTTATTTGATTTTATTTATATTTTTTAATTATTTTTTTACTTTTCTAATTTGTTGTGACGAGAGGAATCTAAAAAGTATCTATATTTGGACTAATGCAAAAAAAATTCACTAAATACGAAAAAATCATATAAAAAAGCTCTCTTTAAACGGAGGCTAAACTTTTTGTCCCTTATCTTTTCATTCTTTGAAAGGATGTGTAAAGATTGGTTGGAAATAATACTCGTCCAACATGCTTATTTCAACATTAATAGCTTTATTGGTGGATGCATTATGATAGCAAAATGAGCATAAATGATTTGGTTATATACTTAATGTTGGAAACACCTAGTAGCTTTGTCTGGTAAGGTAAGAAGGATTTAGCTATGTCTGATTTAGATGATTTCAGAAAGGTTCCGAGTCTGATGTACTTGAATCTCAACATAGAGCTGTGCCATACTTGACATAGGCTTTAGGTAACCATTTTGAGTATGAATCGGATGAAAGGAGAACAACTGGATTTCACCAGACATATAAAACTGGTTCTTGTCGCAGGCATAACAATTAAAGTAGAGAAATGGATTAGAACAATAAAATTCAGTACTCCTGTGGTGGATTATCAATTTTTCATTAGCATTCAAAAAGATGATATCTGGGAAAATGGTGGGAAACAGTTGTTGAGAAAGACATTGGAGTAATGCTGAAGCTAGAAGACAAGTGGCAAAAAAAGTATTTTTTTTTATACCAAAAACAAAAAAATCCGAAACTAACCATGTGTGAAATGTAAGTAAAAGAACTAAAGCTTACATATATTGTGGTATGGTCATAGATAAAGCTAAAAAAGATATCTATTTTGTTGATCCATAGTTGGTGGAATATATGAGTTCATTCAGTTGGACTATGCAATATGAGGTTTCTAGTTTGCATATACCACTGCTTTGCCTCCTTTCCTTTGTTTTCACTGTTTTTGAACAGAAATAAACAAATTTCTAGCTGGAATAAGTATTTCAATCCTTTTGAATGGCTTTTTGATACCACTGTAAGAGCTCTTTGCTATCATTTTTCAAGGGCACCATTAAAGTTCTTTTCATAATTGGCCTTTCATTTCTCTTGTGGCAAGAGGGTCACATCCAGACTTTGCCTGCTAAACTAGTGGAGGATACTGAGCAATGGTCAAATATTCATTCTAAGAATTTGCTTGAGTTTTTTTTCCATGAAATACTTATCTGCCACATCCCTATTCAAATGCTAGGAAGTAGCCCCTACCAAAACGTGTTGTAGGTCTGAAGGGATGAATTTGTTAGGAAGAAATTAGGTTGAGTAATTTTTTTGAACGGGGAAAATAGGTGTGAGCCTAAAGTTAGTAATGCAGGCTTTTGCCTCCCCCATAAAGACAAATCCAACTAGTCTCGGGCTGAGGTGCATAACCTGGATCTAAAGGGAAAATAGGTGTGAGCCTAAAGTTAGTAATGCAGGCTTTTGCCTCCCCCATAAAGCCAAATCCAACAAGTCTCAGGCAGAGGTGCATAGCCTGGATCTAACCTATTTCTTACGATGGCGGATAACTTTCATTAGGAAACAGTCAAGACTAAGGCACACTAAAGCCCAACAATAATGTTAAATTGCTCAAAAGTTGGACTGCTACAATTGTTCTTGGCATAAAGAGACAAAAGCTTACTCGTTCTTGTCCATACTGAATCTTGTTATCTCAGTTGATAAAGCTCTTGCTGTCTCGGCGCTCATTTACTTTCACAACTGGAATCATTCCCTACCAAATCTTCCTTGGATGATGACCTGTTCTCATCTGCTTCTTCAGCTACCGGTTTCTTTGTTTTGCTTTGTTCTGTAGCTGTTTTATTCTTCTCTTTCTCTTTCACTTCTTTGCCTAATGAATCCCTCTTTTTTGCTGCTTCATCTGTTTTCAGCCTGGCTTCCTCTTTTGCTATCTCAAGGACTTTGACCAGGCTGAGCAAGCATGTTTCAACATCAACTGGAACGGTCTTTGGCATTAAATTTTCTGCAACATCTGCAGGAGTCATATTGATTTCCTCCAACTGCCCCCAAATCTTTGCAAACAAATGATGTGATTCGAGATTAAGATAGTTTTTTGCAAGAACCTTGAATGCTTCGAAGCTACAGTATGACATTTCAATATGCTTATCCATCCTTCCTCTCCGAATGAGGGCAGGATCCAGTTTTTCCACATAATTGGTTGTAAAGACGATAAGTCTTTCTCCCCCACAAGCTGACCAAAGCCCGTCAATAAAATTTAGAAGCCCAGAGAGAGTTACCTTGCTGGTTTTGGTATCACTTTCTTCTTTTGCTAGTTTCTGCACTGGATCCTTCTCTTCCTCTTCCTCTTTCTCCTTGTTATTCTTCCGTTGCCCGGTAAGATCTGCCGAACAATCAATGTCTTCGATGACAATGATTGACTTGCTTGATGTCTCAATCAAAAGTTTTCTCAGCTCAGTGTTGTCTTTTACAGCTGTTAATTCTAGATCGTAAAGATCGTAACCTAAAAGATTGGCCATGGCGGCAATCATTGTGGATTTACCTGTTCCGGGGGGACCGTAAAGGAGATACCCACGCTTCCATGCCCTGCCAATTCGTGCATAAAAGTTCTCTGCATTGCTGACGGTGATTAGATCATCAATAATCTCCTTTTTCTTATCTGGATCCATTGCTAGTGTCTGGAATGTTGCGGGGTGCTCGAACACTACATGGCTCCAGTGGGATCCATTGTTAGTGTACAACTTCCGCTGCCGGTTTCTGACTTTAATTGCCTTCCCCTCTCAGTACAAAATTCAGGTATGGTCCGATGATGAGATCTCTGTGCCTTTTATGGAAGGTGAGTTTGTAATACCTCTTCTCATCAGTGACTGGGTAGAAAGAAAAGGACTGTGCTTTGGAAATATTTTTTCCAGAAGCCCACCACAGCTTCACCCCGTCAAATTCATCAGCAACCTCCTCATGATCGTCCATGCTAAGAGCTAGTGATTGGCTGTTCTTGACTAGGTCAGCTTTCAGCCGCTTTGCCTGCATTGAAGAATTGGAGCTAAGGTAGGTCTCAATTGCTGAGTAAGCTTCACTGCGCATGAGACGCTCTCCGGTAAATTCATTGAACGTGATTTGGATGTAAGGATAAACTAAATTGATTGACCTATGGGAGAGTTTCTCAATATTGCTTCTAAGTTGATGAGGAAAAAATTGTTGGAACATTGCCCATATGAACATAACACTGGCAATTATGGATCCTAGCTGAGCTAACACATCCTTGATCATCATACCTAATCTTCTGCTTTACTCCTCTTTCTTTTGCTTCTTGCTCAGATGCTGTCCGTGCTCTGTTACAGCTATAACGTTTTTCCATTCTACATGTTAAATAGAGATAAGTTTAGTTGTAGTCTTTTATGACCACTTGTTAGTTATCCAGTGCCAATCCATTAGAATGACTGATGTGTTTGTCTTTTTATAGATGAGTTTGCTGTCCCTAAACCACCAAATGGTTATCCCATGTGGAAAAATCAAATGACTGGTAGGTTTGTCTTCCCAAAGTAGGTGAAGGTATGCTGCATGAGTTTTACTTCCTCTTTTGTGGGCCGTAGACAAAAATAACAGCTGTCAGTGGCATAGAAATTATATTGACAATGGAAATATCTTCCAGAATTGAAGTAAAGTATTGTTATGACACTGATGTTGATGAGTTGAGCTTTTTCATTTGTGTGGCAATACATAGTTTACATGAAGTTGTCAGGATCCAAAATGACTGGGGAAGAGCATTCCTGACCCACTAAGCCAATTGAAGGCTTGTCTAACTCCATACAGAGAAACAGAACATAAATATTATGTCTCAATTTCGAGTTATTTGCAACTTTTCATTTGTGTGGCAATACATAGTTTTTGAGTAGTGAATAATATCATACAGAATTATTTATGTAAATTTCTTTGCGCGAATTGGCTCACTTTTAGAAAATATTGGCTGAATAATGTGTATGGTGCAATCCAAAGCTACCCGTTATACTGTAGCTGTTTGGATTACAGACATTGGGTGCATTAATAGACTTTTAGATAGGATCGGACGGCATTGAGAGTTAGTTCAAGTGACCCAGTTAGTGACAACTTTGATTCCAAACTTCTATCAGTGGTGTAAGGTATTTCAGAGATTGTGATGGGTCATTTACTTAGCATAGTTGCATAATTATTGTTTCTTTGAGGGAAGGGTGTGGAGTTGATAAATTTGGTTAATAGTTATCAGATTTTGATGAAGTTTAAAGAGCTTCAATGGGTTTTTAGGCATGGGGACACTTTGCGGGAAAATTCATCCCATAGTAATACATAGTTCAAATTAATACTAATTTCATTGCTTGTAATGCTTGAATATGAGATTTCGGAATGAGAAAATACTGCATTCTATTTTCATCTATGTTACACGGTCTGAGGTACGAGCTAGGAAACACGGATATAGATACAGATACAATATAATACGGAAACGATGATGCGACAAAATTAAAAAAAGTAGAATATGGGTACGGTTAGGATGTGTTTGTAAAACAAATATTTATTTTATACTTCATAGTAATGTATTATTTATAAAAGTATAAAACTAAGCTAAAAGCAAGATTTAATGTAATTTGTTATTTTAGAACATTCTAACTAACCAAATTAAAAGTAAGTTATAAAGAAAGAAAATATCTCATATAGCATAGAAAAAAATATCGAGATGGCACTAAATTCATAACATGTAATTTTGAAATGTATCAAAAAAACGTATTCCCGTCGCATCCAAAATGTATTTCGTGTGTATTCTCCTATATTTCGTGTGTTTCCAAAATGCATCTGAAATTGAAAAAGTAAAAAACAATTTCTAGATACTTATTAGAAATATCCAATCCGTTTTCTTGCATTTCGGTATTTGATACATATCTGATACTCGTACGAGGTTATTTTCGGAGTATTTTTGTTTCATAGGGTACAAGTGTCTGGTGCGAGTATGTGTTTGTGTTGTTGTGTTGTATTCATCTAATTCAAGACATTAAGATACCGCAAAATATTTATATTTTTAATATAATTTTTTTTAATTTCAATGGTATTACTAAAGTTTTATATAGCATTTCATGCATAATATGAGCATTTATGTATAGTTTTATAGTAATTTCGAATTACTGAATATGTTTTCTAGGTGATGTTCAACATAAATGTCAAACACATATCACATACCCTTTCTCAAGCATGCCTAGCAAAGGTACTTAATATATTTAGAAGAGTTCATGTAATAAAGATTTTCATAATCAAATCCTTATATAAAATCAAACAACATTGGCATCATCACATATATATGTAGCGGCTACTATAATTCATACTTTTATTTTCAGTCCATCAGTTTGCTTCTTATCTTTCCAGTCATTTGCATACAATGTCTGTATTTCCTTTTAGCTGTTTTAGTTGATAATTTATTTGCTCTCGCATCTGGCTCAGCCTTCAAACTTATTGTTTTCTTCACTTTGTTGAGAGCTTCAATTAGTTGTTCAAGCAAGTCTGGGCATCTTATGAAGCAGTCTTAGGTGTCAATCTTTGCAACATCACAAGGACTCGTATTACTTTGCTCCAATAACCAGTCTAGAACCAGTAGTGAAAATCACTGTTCTGGTGATTCGTAGCCAACACCTTGACCTCTTCGAATTTGCAATGTGACATTTCAATGTGCATGCCCATTCGTCCTCTCTAAAGCGTCATGGTCAAGTCATTAATCGAAACCTTAGCTTTGTCAATTGTTGAATTGACTCAATAACAGTAGATTCAGCAAATTATAAATATGATATTAAAATACTTTATATATATGAAATCAATTAAATAAAACTGATATTAACACAAATTTTGCAATGAGAACATAATTACATAAACTAATTGGCAAGATATTTACCATCATCACTAAGAGTTTTTGGCCCAAATCCAACCTACCATAAGATTTTACTTAAAAATTATAGTATATTCTCTTTTAATATTCATAAAATAGACTAAACCGAGTAAATAATAGATGAGAGAGGGTGAAATTTTTTTATATTAAATATATAACACTTTAAATGTGTCTTGTTTGCTAATAGAAAAATAAGTTCAGAAAAAATAGTGTAATCGTTGAATCCAACTGATTTAACCCATTTTATATTAAATTAATGATTGATTTACCAAATAGCAATAGAAAATTTATTGGAAGTGCTATAGTCTTTTTTTATTTCTTTAAATTCTTGAAAGAGGTATTTTTATATTTTTCACATAAACAGAAATGAATAAAAAGTTTAAGAACCTGTTAGATTTGCTTTATTCGTATTATACTCTCTAATCACCAAATAAGTAACAAATTATTATGATTATTTCTTATTTTCAAAGTAAGCACTCTAGATTGTATTATAGCATTTGTAAGATTTTTTTTTTAAAAAAAAGTGGTAAATAAGAGTTCAAAGTTTGTTGGATATGATAATTTTAATAAGTACATGAATCGTAAATAGTGAATTGACTCATGAATCGAGTGAAATCGTAAGATTTATCATGATTCTACCACAAAATAAATTCACTTACAGATGTGTATCGCTTTATGCATGAATTATGAATCGAATCATGAACTGGATTGTGAATCATAAGATTCGAATAACTATGCTTTGAAGGAAAGCTGGATCCTGTTTGTTGTTGTGGCTTGTATTGAATATCTCGATCCTTTCTGGATCACAAGCTGACCAAATTCCATGAATAAAGTTCAGAAGCCCAGAAAGAGTAACCTTGCTGCCTTCATCTTGTTCATTATCCTTTCCTTTTATGTGAAGCTGATTGTTCTGTTCTTCCTCCTCACTTTTTGCTTTTTTCTTCGGTGACTGAATGAGAAATTAATGTCATCTGTCACAATTTGGATTACTCATCGCTCCTCCCAATAGTTTCCTTAGGCCCCGTGGTGTTGCCAATGGAAGGTCATAAGCTTTGTAATCCAAAAATTAGCATGGCACTGATCATGGTTGACTGGCCCTTTCCTAGTGGACCGTGAAGGAGATACTCACACTTCTGAGTCTCACCAAAATCGCATAGCACTTTTGTCTTTTGTGATGCAATAAGGTCATCATTAATATCCTCCTTATGATCCATTGTTAGCATTAAAAATGTTGCAGGGTGCTCAAAGGCCATATGACTCCAGAGGTTTTTACCATCCCATTCTCAATTATCACAGACGAGCTTTTACTAGTGGCTTTTTAGCTTAATTGCGTTTCCTCTCTTCCACCATGGAAGTCAAGTAAGGCCTAATAAATGTTGATATGTTGTGGGTACTCTCCCCTGAAGCTCCAAAAGCTTTGAAACACCCCCCACCCCCCCCCCGCCCCTATTCTGTC
>JAOTRH010000001.1:24826281-24859819 GCA_034768845.1 Heliamphora exappendiculata
AATTATGAAAAAAATTTAGTTTTCAACTAAAAATATAACTAATTCGCCCCAAACTATTTAAATTAGGGCTGTGCAACTAATCCGTCAACTCGCTCTAATTAACTCGTCAACCCAACTCATCCCGTGCGAATTGTGTAAATGAGTGAGTTAGGTTGAATGAATTGGGTAAAAAACTATGAGTATGGTAGGTTGATTGCGAATTCTATTTTTTTAACTCGCCATTAACCTAACCCGTTTAAAGTATATATTAAATATTTTGTATTTTTACTTATGGCGAATCTCAACCTTATATGTATTTATATTTATATAATTTCTTAATAATTCATAAGAAACAAACTAAAATATTTATTATTTTAATTACTACTTTATTTGTTGTGAATATTTTTTTAATAAGCATGTAATTTAAATATTATGGTTAGAGATTTTTAATCATATTGTTATTATTTTGAATTATTACTATTATTTTTAGTTAGTCTTTTGATTGATATATCAAATATGATTTTTTTTTAAAAATTATAATATGTTTTATTTTTTAAAATTAAATTTTAAGAAAATAATATTAAAAGTTTATATTTTTTTTAACCCGCTAAACCACCTAAACCACAAGTTAAAACTAGCAAAAAAATATCACCTAACTCGTTAATTTTGATAATTAGTGAGTTGATAATAAATTAAAAAAATAATCACCACTGTGAGTTGGTTGAAATTTTTACTTTACCCACCTTAACCCAATCCTCGTACACTCTTAACTTAAATTAGAGTTTTTCAATAGAGATGGGTGCGTCATTACTCCCTTCTCTCCTGATTTTTCTCTCCCCTTTTCATAGCTCACACCCTCCAATTCTCTCTTTCCTCTTCTTTTTTTTTTTTTTTGTTTTTGTTTTGTTTTGTGTGTGATTTGTATTTTGTCATATTTTGTTAATGTATTTCTCTCCTTTCATTATTTGTTCTACATCACTATGTTCTCCTAACGTAGTACTTTTATATTTGAATATCTAAGAGGTCGATAAAAATAAATCGACAATAATATTAAAATTAAAATTAGATAACCATCTTAACTTTTAGTAAATTTTTTTTTCAAGTGATGATTAGTAGAGATTACTATACATGTTACTTTTACTGGCCGTAAAAAAAGGGCGCCGTTGTGTTGATCATAATGATCAGTTTTTATCTTTTATTTTTTAAGTTCTTTTTAAATGTGTTTTAATAATACCTCTATGTTTAGAGGTTTAATTGAGATCTTCCATATGTGCAAATTATTTTCCTGGTGAGTGGATGTTTTTTCTATGTAGAGATGTTTTTTTCTTTTTTAAAGACTTTGCATTCGTTGTACTTTTTATATAATTTTATTTGAAATTGCAATATAATTAGGTCTTTGAATATTTTTAATAAAAAAATTAATCTTTTAAGGCTATTTGTCAAAATTTAAGGGATCATTTTAAAAAATTTTAACTTCTAAGACTCAATTTAAGCAATTTATTTGAAGTGCCTATGGATATACTTTTTCCTACTTCCTTTGAAAGTAAGTAGAGCTACTGATCAAAAAAAAGTAAGTAGAGTTAAAAGTTGAAATGATAAAAATGTTCATGGAATTATGATGTATTTATAGAATGAAAAATGCTAATTATTGTTCAATGGGGGTGATTAGTAGAAGCTTCTCTTGATAAGAGTTTCTTTTCAATATTACCTCTTAGTGGTATGATGTGATTGTTATTTTTTTTAAAATAATATTTAAAAATAAAAACTTTTACTGAAATGAGTCTTCATTATCTACTGCTTAGTAAATGCTGGTTAGCAGGACCCTTAAGTCATGGAGTGTAGGAGTTTCTTTTCAATATTACCTCTTAGTGGTATGATGTAATTGTTGTTTTTTTTAAAATAATATTTAAAAATAAATTTTTTTACTGAAATGAGTCTTCATTATCTACCGCTTAGTAAATACTGGTTAGTAGGACCCTTAAGTAATTGAGTGTTGGACTGAATTAATTTGAATTGAATGTCTCAATATTAGGAGTCCTACGATATCAAATTATTCGGATTAAATGTTTTAACTTTAATCCAATTATTTATTTATTTACTCCATTGAATAATTATTCGTCATATGCAACTTAATCCGAGCATTTGCTTGTTTTGATAGAGATTATATAAGATAAATAGTTCAATGACCAAAATATTCATATAAATAATTTGGCATTCATTTTTTATAAATAGTTGTTGATTTTGTTTTCAATCTAGTGGTGACAATAATTTTATCATTGTCAATTATTAATGCCCACTTTCCCATAATAATTATTTTTTATTTTTTAAATTTACTTATTTATATTTTTAATAAAAATTATATATAAATATATTTTGTGATCTCGAGGCACCTAGAATCCTAAACCCCTTAGACATCGGACCCCTGAATCTCTGGTCCCTGGACCCCTAAGACCTTGGGACCTTGGACCTCGAACTCTAAGAACCCTGGACTCCCAGGAACCCATAGTCCCGAACCCTAGACTCCGAAACCCCAAACCGTCGGGATCCCATACACCTGGATTCCTAAGACACCGAATCTCAAGACCTTGTATCCCCAGACACTAGATACCTTGGAATCCTGAGACCCCGTAGTCCCGAGCCTCAGAATCTCCGGACCCCTGAGACCCGAAACCTCAGGACCATCGGAACCCTTGAATTGCTAGAGCCTCGGGACCTAGAGACCCCGAGTCCCCAAACCCCTAAATCCCTAAGACCCTAGATCCCGAAAACTCTAGGGATCCTGGACCCCTAAGACCTTGGACCCTCTAAACTCCGTAGTTCCAGACCTCGGAATCTCGAGACCCTCGAACCCTTAGACCCTAAGACTCCGAAACTCGAACCCTAGGACCTCTAGACCCTTGAGACCCCCAGACCCTAGAACTCTATGGACCCTAGGACCCTAGCCCCTAGGACTCTTGGGACCTTGTAGTCCCAAACTTTGGGAACCCTAAACCACCAGACCTGAGGACTCTGAACCCATGGGATCCTATGACCTTGGAATCCATTGGGACCCCAGATTCCTAGAACTCTAAATTCTCGGAAGTCCGTAGTTCTGAACCCCAGGGCCTTGGAACTCTAGACCCCAGGACTGCAAGGATCACCGGACCTTTGGGAACCCGAACCCCCGAACCCCCGAACCCAAGGACCTTCGACTCTCGAACTCCCAAGACCTCTGGATCATCATA
The DNA here is from genome assembly GCA_034768845.1 of Heliamphora exappendiculata. Lineage (NCBI taxonomy): Eukaryota > Viridiplantae > Streptophyta > Magnoliopsida > Ericales > Sarraceniaceae > Heliamphora > Heliamphora exappendiculata. The sequence continues at coordinate 24,829,485 of JAOTRH010000001.1, forward strand.
CCCTCGATGCCTCAAGAACCCAAACCCTAGACCGTCAGTAAATAAATGAGGTTAGAGCTGTCGAACATGGTAGATGAATGAGAACATACAAAAATGGTTAAGACTATCAATTTGATATTTATATACGAGAGTAAATAAGTAGTTTTATATTTAATCCAATAAGACTTGCTATCCCTAAATTATATATTCCATCCCCCTATGGGTCTATAGGATTTGAAATTTTCTAAGATAATTAGTCTCACCATGATTTTACTAAAAGAATATGTTATTCAAAGATTCTTTAGACTAATAGTTAATGTTTTAATCCCACACTTCAAATAAGTAATAGTGAGGATTGTGATAAACAACTTATATAAAATTATTCTTAAATAAGTAATTTCAATTTTTTTATCATGCACTTTAATAGTTAAACGTTAAAAAAACATTACTTATTGAATAACTCAGATGTGAAAACTTATTTTGGAAATAAGTCAAGTTAAATAAATTAGAGCATAAGTTAATTAATAAATAATTTCAATTTAAGATATAACAAATAGTTAAATTAAATCTTATTTTAAAATCATTGCTAACCAAAGTAAGATCATTAATTTGTGTTCAAAGGTAAAATTGACAATCTAACAAGAAAAAAAATAATTTATAAATTTTTTACCTAACACAACTCTGTTGCTTTAAATTATAATCTTCAGTTGCAACAAACATAATAACAACTTCTGTTTAACTTCATAATTTAAAATATCTGTAACTAAAATGATAAAACAACTAGTCTCCGTAACATTGAAAACCCACTTTGAAATTTTTTCACTTTTTCTTGTTATTTAAAAAAAAAAAAATCTAGCTATATGTAAACGCGGTGACTATAGCGATTGAATGGACACATTATTAAGTCTCGTGATAAGAAGTTGGAGATGATCTCTATTTTTTTTTTTAAATTAAGCTTGTGTTTAAACTAGTTTTTTTTAGTAATTTTTAGATTTTTTAACTTTTTTATAAAAAAAGTCAAAAAAATAAGTATAAAATCATGTAGAAAAAATGAAAAAAAGCTACTTAAGTCAAATTAGTTGACTTTTTTATGACTTTGAAGCCAAAAAATCAAAATTAAAAATCAAGCCAAACACAGGCTAAGATCGTGCAGGTTCTTCCTGCAACACCAACAAAAAATCCAACTGAATAATTTCTCAATTAAAGAGTGGAGATGAATAAATTATCATTTCTTTTTCTTTTTTATCATATATTTTCTCTTTTTTTTTTCATTAAAAAAGTGAGAATTGTTGATAACTCTCTATAATAAAGTTTTTTCTTTCATTAATTTTAGTTAACTTCTCTTTAATTTGTTAAGTTCATTTTTAATTATTTTTCATGCATTAAGTCCACATGCATTAGTTATAAAAGTAAATATTCTTTAATATATTTATTTATTTAGAGTGATTTTATGATTAATCACATTATTGTAAAAAACAATACAACACCAACAACAAATTGTTTAATAATTTATAGCGCAATAGTTAATTTAAAAATACTAAAAGATAAAAGTATTACAAAATATTATTAACAAATATTGAATAAATGTTAGAAATTCACACATTTTATTTAAAACAGAGACCGGGTGATAAGTAAATTGCATGAAGTTAGTTCATTTATATTAAAAATAATTATTAATGCATTTAGATCTTATTTGATTGAATTCATTAATTATGTCACACAAATATTCACTTTATGAAAAATGAATTTGTAGAGTACAAATATGACATGTTAAAGTTTGAAAACTAAGATTAAATATGTGCATGGACTTCTTGCAAGAAAAGAATTATACTATTAGATTTTTTGTATGAAAAAGAAAATGCTCGAACTTCGGCTCCGTTTGTATGGAAGTAAAATATTTTATAATGAAAATTATTTTTCATGTAAAATTATTTTACAATTTTTTTTGTTTCTATTTTTTGGTATTTGGATGATATTTAAAAAAATATTTTCTAAAGAAAAATAAATAAAAGTTGCGTCGCCACTTGTTGCAGCCATCACCACCATCACCACTACCTCTACCGCTTCCACTGCCACCGTCTCCGTCGCCGCCACTAATACCATCACCATAAAATGACTTACGTCATTTTTTGTAAATTAATTTTAATTTTATAAAATTAAATATTTTACATTATTTTTATCAAATCAAACGCTTAAAAACAAGTAAAATATTTTACTAGAAAATATTTTGGGTCAAAACGGAGCCTTATTGTGTTAAAATCTTATTTTGAGGGACCTTTCACCAAATTAGCTTTAAATAAAACACGGAGGGGGGGGGGGGGGGGGGGGGAGCGGAAAAAAAAAGAATAATTTCTTTTTTGAAAATCAGTAATAGTAGATACAAAGAATCCAACCACAGATCAATTACAAATTCCTGTGCACCAAATCCAATTTTTGTAATTTTGTGACTGAATTTATGATATTTTTCTTTGAGAATTAGACGATTAATATATCCAGGAGCTGACTCTGAATTTGGACAAACATAGGATATGTCAAGGCTCAATGGCCGATAGATCGTGGACTTAGATGGGCCGACTTAATGGCCCATGTCTTTTAGTATCGTTTTATTCTCGATACATTTTTTATTTTCTTTTTTCTTTGTAATATTTTATACTAATAGATAAAGAGAAAGTTCCTAATAAATTTTAAATAGTACTCAACTTTTATATTTACGTGAACAAAAAATAATTTTGAAAATGATATCAAACGCATTAACGACCTGTTTGAGACGTATTTTGTTTTCAAATGTTAGGAAAAAACAAATTAATACAATTTTTCTTCACAAAATAAGTGCAATAATTTACGAAATTTTGAAAATCTTAGAAAAATAACATGTGTTATTAGTTATTTAAAAAACAAGTGTCATTCTCTCTCCCTCGCCTTAAATTTTTTCTGAATCTAGCTATTTTTTTTTTTTAAGAAAATAATTAAAGGACTTTTATTTTTCTCTTAAAGACTATTAAACAAGTTTACCAACACAGTAAGTTTGAACAATAGATGACGCCATTATCTATTTTTCGTAATCAAGATAGATTTACTAAAATTTTGTGCTACCGTATCGATGGCGTGTTCAATTCTATCCAAATCGTAAACTGAAACCTTATATTCTGCAAGAATCGTAATCTGGTCTTTTATGTGTAAACTGAACTCTACACACCAGATTAAATACTGTACAGAATAAAAGACACCACATACATAATATTAAATAAATAATAAAACTGCATACATTACTCATTAAGATTCTCATAAAATGAAAAAAAATTATTAATGAATAAAATTAAATACTAAAAATAATAAAAGACATGATTGTTAGTAAACGACCCTAACAATCCCCTAAAAGGGGCATGTCCCTCAACCTCTATATAAAGGGGCTAAATCTATGCTATAGGGAGGGTACACAACATTTTTTTCAAAAACTCTATCAAACTGAATTTCCATTGGCTTATTCTTTCTACTTAAACCGTCAACATACTGACTTGTCCGTTGGAGAAGCCTTCGAACATTCATCGCCAGCCAGCCTAATGTTGCAAGTTCGCTGGATCAAACCAAAAAGACCCACGATGACTAGTTATTGCCCATACCTAACTCACTATGGTTTAACCCTCGTAAATTTGGCATCGTATATGGAAAAATCTAACTAAAACCTCATCGGAGACTTCGATGGCAACCCCCTTGCAGGTAGCATCCATTGGTGACGACGTCCTCACAAAAAAACCTAAGAAATGAGCATTCCCTCCATCAAAATAGATGTCGGCAAGAAAAGCGCCCTCTCTTAGAAGATCTCAAGATTCTAGAGGACAACTTCAATCGAGAGGCTGCCCTATATGCAATGGGAATGGAGATAATAAAACTCTAAGCCACACTTAAAAACAAAGAACTCGAATTAGTAGTACCGACTAAAAGTCTGTCTCTCTACAGGGCTTCTGAATTAACTGGATGTTAGTCCAAAAGTCCTATCTCAATAAGGCCAAGAGTGGACCCAAAAGTAGGGCGGATTGTGAAGGAGTTTACCTCAATCCATCAAAGTTCGAGCAATAAGGGGAGCAATTGTAACCCCATAAATGAGGAATCCAGTTGGTGATTGCTAAGATAGATATGCAGCTCACGTTCCATAACACAAAGGGGTACTGACCTAAGAGAATGGCTCTTGGATCGGTATGGATGCTCCCATTACCCAAAAGTTGAAGGAGAGAGACTCCAAGCCAAGCTAAGCTATAAAGGAAGACTGGCCACTTCCCTGTTCACCGAATGCATAGAGTTGATAGAGCCTCCTAAGAGTTTTGCCCTGCTAAAATTCTTCTTCTACAATGGACATTCGGACCCCCACTCGCATATAAGCCACTTTAGACAAATGATGACATTGTGAAGTGGCAACGATATATTGATGTGTAAGGTATTCCCATTGAGCCTCGGTGAGGCCGGATTAAAATGGTTCGACAGGCTCCCATCGAGGTCGGTGGGCAGTTGGGAAGAATTATCTAAAGCTTTCGTGACACGATTTGTTGCAAGTACGAAGATCCCAAAAGAGATTGACTCGCTCCTAGCCTTACGAAAGGGGAAGAATGAGCCTCTAGGCGAATATACCAGAAGGTATTAGAAGATGTATAATGATATTGAGTACTACGACAAAGAGTCAATAATAGCTTCATTCAAGCACAGCCTTATACCAAGGAGTAAGCCACAGGTCTCTCTTACTAAGAAACCATCCAAGGACGTCTCAAACCTTATGATCAGGCTTGAGCAGTATGTGAGGATAAAAGAAGACGTCAGCCACGTCGAGGACAACAAATGAGGTCCATCCCTAGAAGACTAGGCAAGAAGATGAAGAAAGACATCCTGAGAAACCTAATTAGGCTTGCAGCCGAGAAATTGAATTCAAGGGAAGTAGATAACACAATTTTCAAGGAACTGATCTACAAAATCCTTTCGTAGATTAGAGGAAGGCCTTACTTTGAATGGCCTTCAAGGATGTTTGAGGAACCCATAAAGGCAGCCATAAAAAAAGATCAAATAAAGATACTCTTACCACAAGAAATGGGACACAAGATAGAGGAGTGTAAGGTGCTCAAGCAACATTTAGAAGATCTAGTGAAACAAGAACACCTCGATGAATTCGAAGACCCTGGACACCACAAAGGATAGGCCAATTGAGGCACCCAAATCGAGCACTAACCTAGAGTCGTCCATCGAGGGTATATTAACATGATCCACAGCATTGTTGATCCAAGCGATAAGAAAGAGATTATGGGCAAATCTAGAAGGCACACCACACGAAAGTTATCATGTAAGAGGAATCAGGAGTAAAGAAACTCAGGTTAAAATCAACCACGCACGAATCATGTTCACATAAGATGACTCAAAAAGAATCCAACATTCCCACCCTTATAGTCTCTGTTAATTATCAGGGTTCAACGTTAGAAGGATCTTAGTGGATCAGGGAAGCTTGATCGAGATCATGTACTGTGACCTCTTCAAGAAGCTCAGTTTGACCGAGATCTAATCGCGGCCCTTACCCTTTCATAGGTTTTAACTTGCAGCCAGTATGGGCCCTTGGGAGGGTATGGTGCCAATTAAAGCAAACTCGCTGGAAGTCTTGACGGACTTCCTAGTGGTGAACATGCCACCCGCTTACAATGCCATTGTAGGGCGAGCGTGGCTACATAAGTTAAAAGTCATTCCCTCAACATATCACCAAAATGATGAAATTTCCCATCAAGGTTAGAGTGAAGGTAATACATAAGGACCAAGTTGCCTCAAAGCAATGTTTCGGCGCTACTTTGAAGATAAGGACAGCTACCGAGCAATTATAGGTGGTCGAGGTACTAAACTAACCCGTCCTTGAGAACGTAGGAGGATAAATCAAGAACAAAGCAATTGAAGACCTAAATTCCATTCCATTCATTCCAAAAGACCCAATGAGGTTCTTCTTGCTCGAGCGGTCTAAAGGTTCTCTTGGTTTCTCGACTGTTCTAGAAAAATGTTGCAAGATAGACTTCACTTCTCGAGTGGTCCGTACATAAAACTATTTTTTAACAACTAGGGTTTCATAGTTTTTTAGTAATATTTTAAGAGGATGCTAGGGTTTCTGAAGTGGGGGTCTATAGAAGGAACTACTAGGATTTTGTGTAGACATCTCTCTTGATCATAACTATCCCTAGCTGACAACAAAATATATTCAAGAGCCATAAAAGAATATTGTCAAGCAACCAAACCTTTAACGTTTTATTCAAGTTCGTAGAGTCTCAAGAGTCAAAGTTTGGTAGAGGATTCTGTCAGAAGTTGAAGTTCGGTGGTGAATTTCAGCAGCGGTTGAGCACAAGATTGGTGCACGTGGATTCGACAAATTAGGCGTACTACTGTAAATTGTGAATTCAATGGGGTTTGTAAGATTTTTTGTAACTAACCGTTTCTATAGTACTTGATTATTTTTGGATCTGGATTGGTACCATATTTTTTATTCGATTTGAGATTTTTTTCACATAAAAATTGTCGTGTCTAGTGTGATTATAGTTATTTGCTTGTGCGGTTGTAATTGATATTTTTATTTGCGTCTTTTAATTTAAAAATATCAATTAATGCAATTCAATCTACAAATGGAGTTTTTCATGAATAATATATAATATGGTATTTTATATAATTTAATTTTTTAAGTTTCACATTTTTAAATGTTATGTGTTGTTATTTATGTAGTTAATTATAAAATAAAATATAAGAGAGAAATAAATAGTATGTTTATAAGATGACATAAGTATTGTGTAATTAACAAATAATCACCATACCATCCTTTTTGGGATAGTTGCTTATTTTATTTTATTTATTTTGATTTTTAATAAATTGTTTTTCTGGTTTGGTCAAACTATTATATTTTGTTGACTCTTTTCATCGAGCCAACTCAAAAAATTAAAGATTTTTAATAAAAATATAAAAAGATTGAAAAAGACAAAATTAAGTTAAAATAATCTAATAAGCTACGTTTTATGTTGTTTATCTTTGTATTTATTAAATTTTTGTATATTTTAATCAAAATTTTGTACTTTTTCAATTCTTTTTCATCAAAATGGTAAAAAAAAGTAAAAAATCTTATTCGGAAGATGAACAAAATACAAAAAGTAAAAAAATTAAAATTTAACCCAAACAGGGCGTTACTGATAAAAAAATATCCTCCACTGGTGGGATCCAACAAAATGTCGGTTACTCCACTATTTCAAGAAAAAGTCTAGTTGTTCCGAGGGACCCTACTTTCCCATTTTGTTCACCCACTTAGGGATTTTCAAAATGTAAAGAATACTCTTTCTTTATTAATTTAAAGTGTAAAATTCATTGTATATTTAGCAATAAAATTTACAATTTAAAATCATAAAAAAATAGATTTACCAATAAAACTTATAATTTAAACTCATAAAAATGTAAATATTGATCAAGTTAGTGAACAAATTTTACTACAAGAAATCAAATATTTTGTGATCAACCAATTAGTCATAAAATGTTTTAAAATGGCCGTAAAAACATATTAGGACAAAAAAAAGTTGGTCGCAAACTATTCACAATATGCTAGTCTTTTTTAATATTTTAGGACCAATTTGGTTGTCAAATCTTAAATTTTTTGCAACCAAAATATTTAGTCTTGAAAAGAATGTAATAACGCGACCAATATTTTGTTACAAAAACACTTATAATTTAGCCGCACTAGGTCATAGTTAGACGCTAAATAATGTCTTTAATTACGACATTCAATTCCTTTTGATGACTAGTACATTGGTTTGAATATACTATTTTTTGCACTTTGGTCACAAAACACTTAGTCACAAAAATGTGTCTTTTTAGAATCAAATAAGATAGTTTTTGTTACCAATACTCAAGTTGCAAGATAATATATTTTGTATGAACTAGTTTGGTCACAAAAAGATATTCACTACAAAAAAGATGAATTTTAGTGGTGTCAATTATTTGAATATTTTGTGATGAATTTTATTAACATAAAAAATATAGTATTAGATAATTATTTTAAGATTTTGTAACAAATCTTATTATTATCAAATCTAGTATTAGATCCATATAAATTTGACTCACGTACAAAACCACTAAAAAATATTAAGAATAGTTGAACCAAAATATTTACTTCTCCAAATATGCTCCATTACTAATAAATCTACCAATTTGTCTTCATGTCAAGTTTATTCTATTTATTTTTTGTATGGTAAAATATGTATATATAACACAATGAATTTAGATATATGTATTCAAATCCCTCACCACTACTTTCATTCCACCACCCTTATCGTCGTTGTTGCCTTTTTCACCACCGCTACCACTACCACCTCACGATCACCACTCCTACCACTCTCACTATCACAGTCGCCACCATTACCATTATCATCATTTTATGGCCACCACCGTCTCTACTACCGCCGCTACCACCACCACAATTGTCAACCTCACCCACCTCATCGACATCGCTACCATTTTATCACCACTGTCGTCATTGCCTATTCTACAATTATCACTGCTACCACCACCTATGCCCCATTACCACAACTTCTGTCGCATCCACCACCCCACCATCACTATCACCATCACCATCACCGTTATTATCGCTGCCACTATGCACCACCTTCACAACACCACTGCTACCCCACGACTACCACCCCCACTACTACCGTCACCATGCCACCACCACCATATATAGGGCTATCACTGTCGTCACCACCACAATTATCAAACTCACCCCACTCTCACCCCATTCCTACCAACACCACCGCCACTACAACCACCACCTTATCACCACTATTCCCACCATCATGACCCCAACTGGCAACTATTGTCATTGCTCTTATCCCACCTTTCTCATTTCCCATCGTCATCACCTCCCACTACCTTCAGAGTCACTATCTATTGCGTTGCCCACAAAATAATTTTTGTCAAACATGAAAATTTTGTGCCAACTTACAAGCAATTAATGATTAGCGACCATTAAATTTTGATTGTGAATAGTTTTTTCTTCTTACTTTTTTGTCTAATATTAGCTGATCGCATAGAATTTAATCACAATACTACCTTATTACAAAAATACATGTTCTTTAAATTTTTTTATTGTGACTAATATTCTAGTCACTTAAGAATTTACAATTTGCAACTAGCAATTTTAAGACCACAAAACAATTAATCTGACATATTTTAATAAAAAACTACTTCGTAGTTGCAATACATATACAACCTTGGTTACAAAAAGTTTTTTGCTAGTAAGAAAATTTCATGCCAACTAACATGCGGCGAATATTCAATGACAATAATTTTTTAGTTGCGAATATTTTTAACTTTTAATTTATACTGATCAACCTTACTACTTGTCGCAAAAAATATACTTTTTGAGATCAGAATTATTTTGTTGCAAAAAATTTAGTTACAAATTCTAAGAATTTGTTGGAGTTTTATTTTCTACAATAATGTCCCTAACTTTACTTTAATCCCAATCTTGGTTGCCAATCAGCCAATCAGCCCTCACCCCAGACAATACTTCTGTCACCGCTCGTTGTTTTTACAAATCCATCATCCATCCGGATCCGGATCCGGATAACTCTTCTCTGTCTCTGCACACATTCTCACCGTCTGGCACTACTGTCCCTAGTTTTTCTTGCTCGTCCTCGAAGTCGTTGTCTTTTTCTTCGAAAACCTAACAAGCGATCATATTCGAACATTGATTGGCTTAAATGTGGTGTCTCTTGTTGTGTTTGTGCGCGTGAGTGTTTATATATTGCAGCACTCGTTAGTTTTCAACTCTGAATCCTTCGGTTCTCTGGTTCGATTTCTTGGGATTTCATGGCTCTGAATTGCACATTTTATACCAATGTAGTTGTCTTACACTACCGCGCTTTGTGGGTTTTGGGTTGCATGTCGTTTTTTTGATCCGATTCAGGCTCATTTTCGCCGATTCACAGCGTTATCGGCCCCATTTTCTCATCTGGGTTTGAGAGATCTTGCGTTTTTAGGATATTGTGTGGCTAACTCTCTTCGGTGGTTGTGATATTTAAACCCTTTGAGGAAGGATTTGTGAATTTACACAGAGAACTCCCTTGATTGGTTGTTTGGTCTTCCATTTTCTGTGGGTTTTGATGTTTGGAATCCTTGAATTTGCGTAAATTCAATACAAGGAAGGCATGTTGTGGATTAAGGTCTTTATATAGCATATGGGATTTTAAAATTAGGGTTTGGAGGAAAATGGGGTTAGTTCCCGATGCTGTTCAGGTGGGGACTTGGTGTGTGGACAAATCGAAGGCGAGGAAGAAGAACGATGATGATGAGGATGATGAGGAGAAGGGGTGTTGGTTTAAATTCAGATTTTTTGGGAGGTGCATGCCCTCGGGGTCCAAAGTAGATAGCTCTATAAGTGGCACTAGCACACAAGATGGTATTCTCTTGAATAACTTCACTCAAAAAAATTTGTGCTCATGAATTCCTCTTTTATATATGTTTATTTGTAAATGTATTGCTATTGAGGGTGTATGTTGTAGATTATGTCTGAAAACATGTGATTATGACTTTAAGCAAAAGTTATAAGTGTTTGTTTAAGTTGTAAATTTATAGTTTCAAGTATTAGAATTTGTGTTTGTTGATTTAGAATTAAAAATTATAAGCAAAAAACTATAAAAGCATTTGTTTGGATATTCATAACTTTTTGCTCGGTCATAGGCACAATTATTTATAGTTTCAAGTAATAGAATTTGATTTAGAATTAGAAACTATAAGCAAAAAAAACTATAAGGACACTTATTTGGATATTCATAACTTCTTGCTTAGTCATAAGCTAAAATCTAAAATTTAAGCTACAACAAACACCCTCATTGTTGGCTATTGTTTAGCTGGGTAATGATCGTATTGCATTTGTGTTTGTTGAAGTGTACATTGAGCTTGATTCTGTAATTTTATCTGAAGTGCATGCTAATGTTTGGTCTGACAAGAGTTCGTTGTTATGATCAGTTGCCTTTTTTGTGTTTATAACAATGTTGGCTTCATTTCATGCATGATTTGTTTTGTTCGTTGATCTGCCTAATTGATAACAATCCTTCTTTTGTTTATTTCCTGTTGGAGGTTGAACCGAAATACTTGATCACTGAATGATATTTCTGATCTTAAATTCTTATTACCTCTTCTAAAAGGGAAAGAATAGCAAATTCTATAATGGCTTGCCATTTTAGCTTGGAACAACTATTTTGTTTTTTGGTTCTTATCAGGCGGTCTTATGAAAAAAAATAAAGAAACAAAGGAGGAAAATAAGAAGAAAAAGTGAGTTTATAACCCGATGAATGTATTTTTGAGACTCCTAAGCTTCCAAAAGGATATGCTTCTCTCATGCCTGGCTCATACTGCAATTTGTTCCATTTTCCACATAGACATGGGGCGTTGTTGGATCCTCTCCAATATACAAGGAAAAGCACGATTCGTTGATGTATATTTTGGTAGGGTTCTATTAATTACCGTAACCAGAACCTAGGTTTCCAAATTAATAAAAGAGGAATAAGAGATATGAAGAACAAAAGCATTCCATGAGAATTGGAGATATAAGAAAGTAGGAGAAAATGAGGGAAGAAGAGACCACCAAAGAGATAACCTTGGAGAGAGATCAACAAAGAGAAAAGGAGAGTAGTTAAATGTTGAGAGTAAGTAAGAGAAGATATTAAAGAACACAAAGGTATGCCTAAAGAAGAAGAAGAAGAGAAAAGAGACAACTTAAAGTCAGGGTAGATATACCTTATTGATCCCTGCCCTGTAAACCACCCATGTTTCTTCTAGAAAGGAAGGTTTATATTTGGGGGAAAGGGAGGGAGGGAAATTAAGACTTTATGTTCAGTTTTTCATTTTTAGCCATTCTTCTTTGTTAAGGGCCAGATGTTCAGATGAACTTAATAATTTATATCTATCCTTTTTTACCACTGGATTCCATGCCAATTTATGTTTTCTCCTCCACCTAGCCTTTGCAATAAAGGTATTAGTGGCCTTTGTTGTATATGACTAAACTATCATAGCTTATTTTTTCTATACTAACCTTCAATTAGTATTATCTTTGTTGTTTCGCACAAATTTTTATTCCTAGTTTTCTTTCCTCTAGTGTTACCATGCATTCATCTTAATATCCTTATTTATGTTACTCATATTTGGGTGTGGGTGTTGAACTCGACACATGTATAGATGTCAGACTCACTAGTATTTATAATTATGGGATAAAAAGACTTGGCTAAAAAAGTGTACACGAGTAGAGTACAAGAATGAAACACATAATACATTCAATTTATAATTATATTTTTATGTATGTATATACATGTAAATTTTTTTATAGAGTGCTTAAAAGTATAATGCATATTGCTTAATTTCTAAACAATGGGTTAGTTGATCTTTTTGGTAAGGAGATAATGCTAGAGATCTTAGTATTCAATTTTTCCAAAGGAATAATGATACAATGTGGGAATTGCTATGAATTTCTTTGCATAGTTGCATTTTTTATAAGCAAAAAATATATCACATGATTGACGTGTCGAATTAGAGGTATAATAATACCTTCCTTGCTAGAATCTAGTTGTGTTCAATGTAAGTCCCGTATTAGTGTCAGTGTAGTGTCATGTCGACGTGGGTACGATGCTCTAAACTAGAGGGTCGGTGTAACATAGATCCTCATTTTAGCAACATTCATTTTATTTGTGTGAGTTTTTAGTTACCCAAGAGCTTATAGGTGTTAAATATTTATTTTATTAATTTTGGCGAGTTAACCACCCTCGTTACTCCCCGAGTAGCTTGTTTTTGGACTTAATCTGTGTTTGGGCTAACTTATTTTTGAGATTTTTTGGCTTAAAAGCCACAAAAAGTCAACTAGTTTGGCTTATTAGGCTTTTTTCTTCTTCTTTTTTTTGTACCTTTTCTACATGATTTGACACTTACTTTTTTACAAAAAAACCTAAACGCCACTAAAAAAAGCTAGTCCAAACAGGCTTATGAGAACCCTAAAACCACAAAGCTAACTTGAAGCTAACTTTTATAATTATTGTTGCGTCCAAATTCAATTTTCAAAATCAATAGAACTTTATAAAACTAGAAAAATAACATCTCTCTCTAGAAACAACTTCTAATAAGTCATCAATAATTAACACACATCTTTCCATATCATTTTCTCAATCATCTACGACTCTATACTCTAGTCAAATGAGCCTTTAGTGGTACTATTGTGCAATGGAAACAAAGTATTTGATCCACAAGCAATAAAGAAAATAAGGACAAGCCAAGAACACAAGAATATATGTAGTTTAACAATGTGTTTACGTCCACGGGGTGAGGAGAAATCAATTCACCATAATCAATAAATATTACAAGTTTTCTCTCACTCTCTTGACCCCTTTCTAACCCTCTCATACTCTCCTCATTCATCTGTGCGGTTGACCCATCTATCTCTTGTGCTAGGAGTGTAGTGCGCCCATGGACTGCGGTGTTGAAGTGATGTAAAAGAGGAGTGGTTCACCTTGTTGAGGTGGCATCATGGCGAGGAGAGACGTCAGAACCAACTTAATATTTTTGAATGTTTGTTCGTGCTCTTTTCTCCACTCGAACTTTACATCTTTCTTCAATAAAATGTTGAAGTGTTGAGTGATCTTTGCCATGGTGGGAATGAAACGCCGCAGGTACAAGGCTCTACCAAGGAATATTCTCAATTGGTCAGCATTTGTTGGCCTGGGTATTTCTCGAATGGCTGTGGCCTTGGCGGTATCGAGGTCAATTCCATGGTGGTGTACAACACACCCAAGGAATTCTCCAAATGTGACTCCAAAGGAACACTTTAAAGGATTTATTCGCAGTCTATAGTGTTTGCATCGTCATGCGACATTGTTCAAAGACTCGTTGGAGATCTTGGAGGTGGGTGTTTTCATCATTGGATTTGATTACCACATCATCGATGTAGCATTTCAAGACTTTATGCATCATAGCATAGAATATTGTAGTCATTGCTCGTTGATAAGTGGTTCTGGAATTTTTCAATCTGAATGGCATTACAATCTTTGTCGCGATTTCCACCACACGCTCTGCAGGATCGCTCGACACAGGAAGAGCCTCCACCTGAGTATCAATAAAACGATAATGAATAACCAATCTCCTGTGGTAAGTAGACCAAAGACCCTTCATTTTTGGATGATGATCCTTCTCCTTCTGAAGATAGAGGTCCTTATCCGTATCATAGACATGCTCTAGGATGATACTAGATGTTGAGCTCTGCATATATATTTATAAAAATACATAAGGTTCTTCGCTTAAAAACTTTCCATATGCCGAGTACACCCCCCCAATTCGAACACGAATAGGAATAATGAAAGGCGTCTAATCCACGACAGGCTCCACACAACTGGCAGCTAAGTATGGCCTATAGGCAACCTGAGCATGCTGCTGCGATGAATGACGAGCTAGTGTCCCCTAGTCTAACCCAAACTGTCTGGCGATCCTATTAAGATTATAAGCCATCATGGCAAGAGCCCCATCATTAGTGAGCATCAAAAGCCCATCATTAGTGAGCATCAGAAGCCAACCTAGAGACAATAAGTTGCCGATCAAGAGTCAGTCATCCCCAATACATAGTATTGGCCAATAAGTCCTTAAGAACGAAAAAGTCGACCAAAAGACTATTTCATAACCGACTTTTGTTGCCGAATCGAGGGGGTTAGCCTGTGCATTCCCTCTCTCAATTACCACATCCTCGGTACCATATACTTCACAACCACACACCCTAGGCAACACCCTATCCAACGGCTGAACATAAGGTTGAAAAACAAATATGAACTCTCGGTCTATCAAAGCTTCTAAACTATTGTCACCGCACTACTCTGTCCATCCAGCTGATTAGAACTTCAAAGGGTCACTCGACCTCAGTGGTGCAAATAAGTCTGGCTTTGATGCCAACCTCGAGTACCGTTCATTAAAGAACATTTGCAGAAAATGAGTTCACAGAAATGTGGGCACATGGTATTGACCAAGTGATCGCTCCATAAAAGTCTTGATGGTGAATGAAGGTGCCAACGGCATAGAATTCCCGCTCACAAGAACCACAACCAAAGGAAATACCTTGAGATTGATGCCATCAGACAACCGCCCCACCAAAGCAACCTGGCTTAGTTACAGAGAAAGAAAGCCCGCAAATGATATTGGCCTATGAAGCATTAAAAATACGGACACAGATACAGACACAAACACGACAATTTCAAAACAATTAGGACACGAACACGACAAGAATACGACAGAAAATATATTTTTATTTATATATTTACCTCATGTTTATAAATAGAACATTCACAGACAACTTCCAAAAAAAAAAGGGTAAAGAAAAATCTAAATAAGTAAAGAAAACAACTAGAAAAGAGATGGAGAAAAAAATAATGAAAAAAAAAAACCAAAAATGACTAAAAAGGTAAAAAAAAAAAATCAAAATGGTAAAGAAAAAAACTAGAAAACAACTAAAAATGCTATTGTCGTCAAATCATTCAAAGACTCCAAGGAAGCAAAAATTAGAAAATGAAAAAAGAGAGGAGAAGAAGAAGATAGAAAAGAAGACGCAAACTAGTAGAATGTGAAATAGAGATAGAAACTGCCAAAAAATAGAAGGAAGAAAAGGAGAATGCTTAATTAGAGGGCGATTGAAGGTCGTTGTGATGGTCACCAGCAAGATTGAGGTTATCGGTGATCGTCGAGCTTACTGGTGAAGGTTGCGATGGGTAATGAAGACGAGAGGCTGAGTATTTTTTCAAATTGTGCACTGAAGCTCTTAGGGTGTTTTTATTTCATTATCGGGTTTGGTGTGTTCAGACATGTCCGAAATTGGACATGCGTGTCCTCTGCGTGTCTTATGTGTGTACCACGGCGTGTCCGACTAGAATCTTTTTTTAAAAAAAATAGGACACGCCACATGATGTGTCCGACACATGTCCTAGCGTGTCCCTAGCGTGTCCGGCGTGGCCAACACGGCTACAACACCTATTCTAACGTGTCCGTGCTTCATAGATGTTGGCTATTAATCCTTGGGTCTTCAATCCTGTGCAACGTCTGTCCCTCATACTTTGGTTTAATCTTGAACCAAAAACTCAAGTTTCTAGACCAATGTCGGATCCAACCCTTAAAAGTATATTTGGAAAGCCCAGAAGGTTGCTGAGCAAGTTCTTCACCCCCTTTGTAATGGGAAACCTTCCTCTGAGCGATGGACAACTCAGCTTGAATTGCCGAAACTGTGGCCTTTTGCTCGGTCGATGACTCAATCTCAGGAAAATA
This sequence comes from Heliamphora exappendiculata, assembly GCA_034768845.1. Lineage (NCBI taxonomy): Eukaryota > Viridiplantae > Streptophyta > Magnoliopsida > Ericales > Sarraceniaceae > Heliamphora > Heliamphora exappendiculata. Next base: position 24,845,790 of record JAOTRH010000001.1, read on the forward strand.
AGAAACAATCCCAAAAATTGGCAACTGCATCGGGACACATACGTCCTCCAGCGTGGGAGTAACCTCCCCAAATCTAGTGATAAAGCATGGGAAGTAGGACTCCATCGAGCCATAGTAGTGTCTAGCATTGTGAGGACTTGTCATGGCCGAAGAACTGATCATGGCACTCGGAAGACGCAGATCCTGTAAGCATTGCTTATAGTCGGCACCCTCTACCATCTCAAGCGGCTGTAGATTAATAGCCTCAAACAGTTTGACACAATACTTGGAACATGGGAAGGAATACGAGAAGTTCCCCCTCTTTAAAAATAGTCGCAATACTGAAGGAGGAACGAACTCCTCGCCACTAAATGGGATCTCGGTACCCATCAATAGAGGATTCTCTATCACAGGAGCCTTACCGGTAAAGCTCGTAACCGGTAAAGCTTGTAACCTTGCCCATAATTCATCTTCATCACTGAAGAGGGGAGCCTGATACCAATGATCTCCGTCTAGAACTTGCGGTGCTTTCTCACCTCAAATAATTTTCCAACAACGCTTCTATGTAGTTGAAGGCTTCGAAGAATCTTTATATACACCACCAGAGGATGCACCCCAAAGGCTGATACGAACCATAGTCAAATGGCAAAATTAACTCCTGTGACATAAGGAGTAGCATATACATGTGGCAAGCAACGTGATACAAAATACATGTGGTAACCAATGTGATTCAAAGAACTCAAAAGACCGAATGAAAGTGAAGCGGCAGTTATCAAGGACAAATAAAGGCAAAAACCTAAGGAAAAATTCTCCAAGCCTAATGAGAGATCAAGCCCAACCAAATAAAGACTACTGAATGGTATCTAAATAAAGACTACCGAATGGTATCTGGAAAGTGCAAGGGCCGAATAATGCTGTGATGAATGGAGAAAAAATGTTTGCCGAATGAAAGTTGAAATCTTCACTGAACGGAGCTACATGATGCCCAACAAAGATTAATTGATCAACTCCAGTAACCCCAATCTGTCAAATGAAGCAAGTAAAATATTCTAATAATGTCACTACATAAGACCAAATGGCTTCTTTCTTTAATGAAAGTACCAAACATGTAAAGCTTAGGCAAATGGAACTCACCCTATACGACTTGCAAACCTCCCCCAAATGGAATTGTGACTGAATGGTAATTGTTGACTTCTACAACGGAATAGCCAGACAACTAGAGTTGAGGACCTTAGGACAAGACGAGAGTGAAAGAAATGACCAGAAAACAAAGGCATTGATTGTAATCTGTAATAAATGAGAAGCACCCTCGCAACACGGACGACGAGAATGGCAAGCAACATGATTTAAAGAACTCAAAGACCGAATGAAATTGATGCGATAGTTATTGACAACAAATAAAGGCAAAAACCTAAGGAAAAATCTTCCAAGCCTAAAGAGAGACGAAGCCCAGCCAAATGAAGACTATCTAATGGTACCTGGGAAGTGCAAGGGCCGAATGATGCTGTGACGAATGGAGAATAAATGTTTGCCGAGTGGAAGTTTAAGTCTCTACTAAACGGAGCTAAATGATGCCCAACAAAGATTAATTGATCAACTCCAAAAACCCCAATATGCCAAATGAAGCAAGTAAAATATTCCAACAACGTCAATACAAAAGACCGAATGGCTTTTTTCCTTAATGTACCTAATGGAACTTGTAATGCTTAGGTGAATGGAACCTCTCTCGAGATCATTAGAAGGATAAGTGGATTGGAGACTAGAATTGGGATCGTCCGGGTTGCTTGGCCGAACCACCCTCGGGTAGTTGACCCTACCATGATTTATGGACTGATCAAATGGAATATTACTAAATGGTAATATTCGATCACCTGCAAATTAGGAGCTCACGTGGCTGAACCAAGGAAATGTCATATGGAATCTATAATTGAACCATTCGTCATATGCAAAATCTCAAACCCTAAAGCTAGGAATAACCGAAAGGAATATTACTTAATGGTAATATTTAGGCACCTGTGAATGAAGATGCTCCCAAATAGAAGTCGTGGAAAGGGGGAGTTACTTAATGGAAATTGTGAGGGAGTTATCTTTGAAGGCACGACGAATGAATCCAGTCACGCCCATGTATTACTTGCCATTAGTTTTGGCAATATGTAGGATAACCTTTGTAGCTTCTAGTCTGGTCATCAGGGACAATCCTAATTGGACAAAGAACCATTTGAACTTGGTAGACCATTGAAGTGTCTCGGCTCTTTGTGATTCAAAGTTAGGATGAGTGTGAGCCAGCATGGTGGCTCGCCAGTCTATAATGGTGTCGGTCCTTCCAACTCATCGAAATGAGATAGTACATAGACCTATTTGCCATGATCTTTATGTCACAAGAGTGGGTCTTTCAAGACATCATCGGTCGGGGTGAGTTCAAGGGTTTCTTTGGCTAACATGTCTCGAACCAAGTTACGAAGAGCCCAACATTCTTTGGTGGGGTGATGAAGAGAACGGTGATAAACGCAATATTTGGGCTTGCTTTTGGTCCAACTTTTGGGCTTACTTTCCATTTGCCACCTAAGCATCCAAGAGTTCCTTAGCTTCCTCTATTCGTCAAATCTTCTTTTTTTTATTGGTTGGAACCTCGGTCTAGTGAATTTTTCCACGGAATAGGCTGCACCATAACGATGAGGGTGTTTTCAAGAATTGTACTGTTGATGATGGGTAGTTGGTGGACGGTGCTAGGTATGTGGATTGTTTTGTTGAGATTCTTTGCTGATAGGCTTTGCCTGAAAAGTCTTTATAGTGGATGTTGACCAGGTGTACTTTGTACTACTGCGCATTCCTTCTATGCTGATTTTAACCAGTTGATTTTCTACTAGCTGATCTTGTATGTCAAAAACGTTTTTCAAAAACGGCATAAGAAGCATAATACCTCTTCTCCATGCTTATGTACTTCCTCATGAGATGAAGGGTAGTGAGTCTTTCTTTTACATAGAAGAACTTAGTGGGAAACTTCTTCACTAAGTCTTCCCATCAATGGATGGACCCCGAAACCAGTTGTTGTACCAGGTATAGGCTCTTTCAGTGAGGGATTTAAAGAACTCTTTTAGGTACATGTTGTGATCTCTATTGAAGACCCCTAAAGTGTCCAAGAATTGAGATATGCACTCTCATGCATTTCCTCTTCCCTATCAAGACATTTGAACTTGGGAACTACATACCCCTATGAGTAGGGTTTGGTCGATATTTCCAATGAGTACGTCAGGTTGTGGTTTGGTGCATTAGGAAGAGGCAATTGTTCCTGCTGTTCTATAATGTGGACCGTTTGCTCAACGATGTCCAATGTTAGTCTTGGATCTCCATGATTTACAAGGATTGGTGATGATGTGACACTTGAAGAAGTAACCCGTTGAGGAGCGGTATTTGTTCTAGCTCGCAAGTTAGGTGTGGTTCCCAAACCATTTGTTGTTGAAGGGTCCCTTGAAGTTGGTACGCCGTTGGTGGTGGCATTGGTTTCTGAGTTATCCGGTCAGCTGTGGTCTTCTTCTAAATCATTTGGGGCAATGGTACGCGTAGAGGGAGAAACAAAACAGCTTTGCATAGATAAGAGGTCATCCACGAGCAATTGTTGAATTTAGTACATGGTTGTCATTTTTTTTTAGACTAGGCAAAGTTGGTAAAGAATGGTTATTTGGACATTGTGCTCTTCTGGCATCTCAGAATTTTGATGTGATGGGATTCTAAGGTTACTGTAGTGTCTTGCTCTACTATGAGTGTGGGAGGGTTGCCTCCCTGTGTTGTACGATCTTTTTCCGTGACGAGTGAACGCCATAGTGTAATGTGGACAATGTATGGACTAACGGGTGGTCTGGGAGAATAAAGGCACTTGACTTAACTCAAGAGTCACTGGGCGTGGAAGAAGGTGAGAGTTGACGACCTTAGGGTAAGATGGGGATGACAGTAATGAGTAGAAGGCAAGGACATTGATTGTTATATGTAATAAATGAAAAGCACCCTTTATATAGGGTGAAATGACAAAGGGAGAACTTGCATGTACCATGTAGTTTGTCTCATTTGGTTCTGCTTCTCCGATATTTGACATTTGTTTCTTGACGGGTTTGGTGCTTGTATTATGAGGTAGCTGCTATACATTAACATCCCATGATACGCACTTTAAGATGCTAGAATTGTCAAGCTGAAATTGTTAAGCCCCCTTTTATCTTGAAGTGGTCAAGGTGGCCAGAATTGTCAAGCTGAAATGGTCAGGCCCTCTTTTATCTTGAAGTGGTCAAGGTGGGGCAAAGTTTCCAAGGGTGGTTTGGCCAAGCAGCCTTGACGGTCCCAACTCTAGCCTCCAATTCACTTATCCTTCTGATGGTCCCGGGTGAATTCTTGGGTCCTGCTCCCAATATAAGATTAATGCGTCCTAGCGCCTTGCACCCATGGCCCAATGGTGGCGTGGAGTGAAGCAACTGGTACATGCGCCGTCCTTGAGTTGTGTACCCACATAGATTATTTAGCTTTGTGATGCTCCCTTTCATGTAGAGGGTTTTTGTTGGATATCTTGATTTTTTGTGCCAGTCTGATTTCCAGTCTTCATTCCCCTCATATACCGTTTGCATTCCCTTAATGTCCTTTATAATAGTAATGTCTTACTTATAAAAACATCAATATTTCCTATATTACCCGGACTCATCTACATTTGAAAAAAAAACTGTTGCATGGACTCTTTTAAAATTTTGAAGTACCCATGCCGAATATTTGACACTTGGAGTAGGATGTGGGATATATGTTCAACATGTTTGATTGGACATGCACTCAATAATAACTTTTAATTAGTAGAGTTTTCAATGAAACTATGCAAAATGTCCATTATACGTGTAAAAAAGTTATATATATATATATATATATATATATCTTGTTTGAGATAATTTCTTATTTGCTTATTTGATTTTGTTTATTTTCGTCTTTAGTGAATTTTTTTTCATCATTTAGTTAAATTATTATATTTTTTGATTTTTCTCATCGTGATAGCTCGGAAAAGTAAAAAATTTTAATCAAAATATTTAAAAAGTTCAAAAAAGACAAAAATATGCCAAAATAAGACAATAAGCCAAATTTTATGTTGCTTATTTTCGTTTTTAATTGACTTTTTTCATTTTTGATTAAAATTTTTTACTTTTTGGGTTTATCTCATCGAAACGATTTGGTAAAGAAAAAAAAGTTTAGTCAAAAGATGAAAAAAGTTCAGAAAAAACAATAATAAGCAAAATTCTCAATATTTAGCCCGAACAGGGCCTAGTTTTAAATATTGTTTTATCCAGAATAAATGGAAGAAGCATGTAGGATATATAAAATTTAGTTGTCCTGACACCCCTGACTAACAGAATTAGAGGAATTTGATACTTAAAAATTAAAATGCGCTTGAAATCTTTACTCGTGTAGCATGGAAAATATTTATCAATTGATCATCCAATGGCACCACATAAAATTGCAATAATAAGATCAAAGAAAAAGCATAATTATGTACATTGAAAAACTTAAAGACAGCATTCCTCAAGCAAAAACCACATGCACAATGCCAGTGTCAATAGTCTCTATAATCGAGAGTATTCTTAGAAGACTCAAGACTATGACTTACTTCCCAAGTTGCGTACACATGCATTCGAGACATCTTGTCCATGAAGGCATGGACTCACTATTTCGATCTTCACTCTCTAGTGGGTTCGACCCAATTGGCCATGTTTTGATTATGGACCACACAACTATGAAACTCCTCACACTAATCTTCACTACTTGGAAACTTCAATCACAATCAATAAGACTCCATCAACCTTGAGGATCTCAATGAGCTCATTGACGGGGAATTTGAGTCCTCAAACGAATATTGTTTTGCCTGATTTTCTTCGGTTAATGATACTAGCTTGTAGTAATCACTTTCTCTCCCTTCCTATTTCCATGCAACCAGCAAGTCTAGCCCTTACTGTAGGGTGACCCACTTTATTGTTGTTGGGCAGGCAGAACCTGATTAAGGAATGCCCATTGCACAATAATTGAAATTCAATTGTTTGTGCACATTTTTGAAGCACAGCAACATGAAGTTTTTTCAAAGCAAACTTATCAAATTAGTGATCTCCTTGTATTGTCATAACTAGGGTTTCTTAGTTGAGACAAGGATTCCAAACATGCTAACGCATTCAAATAATGTCTTGTGTATTTTGAACAGAAAAACGTGCTGCCTTATATATATTTTCTTAGAAAACCAGTTTTGCATGGATTCCAAAAATCAATATGCCGCTTGTTAGTTGTCACTCGAGTACCATTTGAGAGGGCAACGAGTAGGGGTGGGAATTTTTGACACGACACGTTAACAAGACTCGAATCTTACACGAAGTTAAAGGGTTAAGGGCGACAATTTCGACACGAAATAAAAAATTGATACAACCCGATAACACGTTTAATAAATAGGTTGGGTTAGTGTTGAACCCGTGTAACCCGAAAATGACCCATCTAACACGTTTAATTTTTATGTTAACCCAAAACACGGCACGAACCCGAAACTCGTTAAAAACACATATATCACCCGATTATATGTACACTCTTTACTTATATGGGATTATTGTTAAGGTTATATACTAAAAACTATGCATTGAATTTTGGTATTTGATTTTATTTTTAATAAAATCTGTTTATTCTTTTTAATGAGAATCTGTATGAGCAATGTATGCATTTCATTATTTATTTAATATTGTGCATAAATGTATTTTATTCTACATAGTAGTTAATTTGGTATGTAGAGTTTGGCTTACACACGTAAGACCAGACTCGGTTCTTGTAGAATATAAGTTTTTGGTTCACAATTTTAGATGGAATTGGAAACACCATCGGTACGGCTGTAGCACAGTGTTTTAGTAGATCTGTCTTCATTACGGAAAACGATAGACTATTGTTTTGACTCATTGTGTGTATTGAACATGACCAGGTTGAGAAAATTAATTTCATACTGACTATATAAATTAATTTATACCACATGGTTATTATGAGTGTTTATACACTTAATTCTGAAATAATTATTAACACGTATATTTAGTGTTCGTTATTTTAATTCATTAAAGAGTATAATCTTTAACAGGTCTATAATTCCGGTGACTTGGATAACGGCATTACTTATATAGTGGATATTAATTATTGACGGAATTCACGTCCCAACATAGGAATTGATGATACCCCTTTAAGGAAGCTTATAAGTTTTGATCGTGCCAAACCCTGTAGGTGGATTTTATAATTCGGCATATCAAATAAGTTAAGCAGAAGGTCTTAAGGAATTATAGAAGAGGTCGATTAAATATAATTGTCAGTAATTTAATTTAATCAATAGGTATATGTAATCTTAACTTGAAAGAGAGTAAATAAGCATCTAATCAAATGAGCTCGAATATTTAGTTTTGAAAATAAGGCCGGTAGTATAATTATAAATCTTCAGTGGTATGAATTGTAATTTATGTTTTTAGAAAATTACTTCTGGGTTGAAGTGAATTTTCCTAATTACACTAGAAGTCTATGTTTTATTTACTCGTTAAGTCCCTATTGTAGCCTATTTATATATCGTTATAACCCTGGCCGTCATAACGCATGTGATACACAGCATTCAGTCTCCTAGGCTTTTCATGTATTTGTGATGAGTAGAAAAATGGAAAGGTAGCTATATAGGGTTTGGAACAAGAAGGATCAGAGCCCACACTCTGTTCTTGTTTCGGCATCCAGGAATATAGCAGAAGATCTAAGTATAGACAAGATTACCGGTTCGCTGCATTGATCTTGAAACTTCAATCTTTCAAGAGTTAAAACGTAATCAAATTAGAAGAATCACACAGGTATAATTCCTATTCTACCTTGTGGGTGTACCGAATTTTAGTTATCGGAGTTCAAAAAAAGATACAGTTTTTCCGTACAGTTTTCCATCCGAACGGTTTCCCGTCTGTTCGGACGGTTCAGCGCAGTACAATTTTTTAAAAAGATGTAGATCCTGTCCCGTGCAGTGTTTGATTCGATTTGTATGCACTATCATTGTATCTTGGGATTTCGGTTCCTTCAGTTATATGTGAATTTATTAAATAAAAATAAATAAATTTTTTTGTGTATATTTTTATTGTCATATAGCACTTGAGAAAATGGAATTGAAAGAGTTCGTAGAAGATGTTATGAAAAATGACTATAGATGAAGATGAGACTGAATTCGAATCAATGGAATGTCTAACGAATATTGTTAATGTCCGACTGAATCCAAATCAATGGAATGTTCAACCAATATCTCTTGGCAAACATGTTACTGTTATGCCGGCGTTTTTGTAGTTGATTTTTATAAACTTTTTTTTTCATCAATTGTTTGAACTATTGAGTTTTTTTATGCATTGATTGATGTTGTTTTTCTATTGAATTATTTAAATACTTTTTGCAGATTGTTTGAAGCTTTTTATTTATTATAATTTATTAATTTTATAATTAAAATATGTATGAAATTAAAAATGTAAATTTGTTATTAAATAGGTTGTAAACAGGTTAACACTTTTATAAGCGGCTAGTGTTAGTGTTAGGATAAGTGACACGTTTAACTAAATGAGTAGGATTAGTGTTGAGAGGTTTCTGACACGAACACAATATGACACGTTGCCCACCCCTAGCAACGAGCGACCCTCTCGGGATATGCTACCTGCAGAAATCTGTAGGCCCTGCTCGCACCCTTCAAGTGTGTGCCTTTGGACTTTTCCTTTGATGGATTCAAAACACCTTACGAGCTGTGTCTGATTTTCATCGGTTAAACACCTAAAGTTCGTGCAGGACTAAATATAGGCCATCTAAAGGTAATGCCAGTGTATCAAATAAATGTGTGTTGTAAACCAATGCAGCATGCTCAGATGCATTTATACCTGATCGATGCTTGCCACAATTTACATGCTTTCTGAAAGACTCCAGTCTTTCTCACTTAACAGTCTTAACATATACTCTCAACTGAGACAACCTAGCACACGTCTACAGAAATTCTGAACACTATCACGAGATAAAAATAACCCAAATAAATAATATGATATAACACGTTTTTTCCAGTGCATCTGTGCATAGTGAATTTAATAAAATCACTGTAGAAGTATGCGATTATTGTGCTTCCCAATCTAGCAGGGCCTTGCGTTACTTCTTGGGATCTTAACATGTATTTAACATGATTGTTGAGTTGAGGTGAGTGGAAATAATTCAAAAATACTTGTTTGGTTTTCATCTTTACGTTGATTCACAAAGATTATTTTCTTTACTTAATTTAATGCATTCAATGCTTGTGATATGGCTGCAGAGAGGAGTCTGAGATATTAGAGATAAATTTGTAAAGTTTTAAGCCACTGATTCTGATCCTGTTTTGGGGCTTTCTTGTCTTAGCTCTCCCCCACTCCCACTCCCACTCCCCACCTCCAAACACACTCACAAAAAATAATACATAGCTTTGTCGGTTGCTGTTATCTTTTCTGATACATGTAGGGCATGTAGCAATCATTGTATTTATATCATATTCTGCCACATTTGAGAACCTTTCCTTTAATCAGTTACTATGATGTCACAAATTTGGTAACGATGATTGCTTCTGTGCATAGGATAACCAATAGCTAATGAACTAGATACCCATGACATTTGGTGTATTTGCATGTAAAACAGTGGAGAGTAAATCTACAAATGATACAAGTATAGACCAACCGGTTGCTCCAGTTGCATCATCTTCAACCACGAGCAATGCAGAAAGTACTCCATCCACTCCCAACATCGGCAGGGAACTGAAAATTTCTTCTCAGCTTCGAAAGTTTGCTTTTAGTGAGCTTAAATCAGCAACGAGGAATTTTAGACCCGATAGTCTCCTTGGGGAGGGGGGATTTGGTTGTGTTTTCAAAGGTTGGATCAATGATTGTGGAACTACGCCGGTGAGACCTGGAACAGGGATTACAGTTGCAGTAAAAACACTCAATCATGATGGACTTCAGGGTCATAAGGAGTGGCTTGTATGAATATTTCCCCTTTTTGGATGAATATTGCTGCAGTGTCGTTTTTCTTCATTCTTCTTATGATTGATGGTTCTTTCTTACTCCCCATTTGGCAGGCTGAAGTAAATTTTCTTGGGGACCTCATCCATCCCAATTTGGTAAAATTAATTGGATGTTGCATTGAGGATGATCAGAGGTTGCTTGTGTACGAGTTTATGCCTCGTGGAAGCTTGGAGAACCATCTTTTCAGAAGTATGCAACTGCATTGATTCTTCCTTTAAATCTATCCATGTGTATTACTCATCAGTTAACTCCTGCAGTCCTGCTAGCTATATCTAAATAACATATATCTTTTTGGTGAATTGCTCTAATTGTCTGACATAACAAGGGAAACTTAACTTAGTAAGGGATTTCATTCAGGGTATTTCTTTTATCAAGGACAACATCAAAATAGAAACAGTGATTTTCGAAGAGAATAACTCAGAAAAGATCAGACGAGTTTTTTATTTATGCATTTTTTTAATTAAGCCATGGGATAAGATTTTGCTTTAAAAAAAATCATGTTGGTAACAAAGGGGAAAGAATCTTAAATTTTTCCTTATTTATCTGGACTTCCCGAGATGTGAAAAACATATCTGTTGATGTACTTGTTTTGAAGAAGGAAGTTACATTAACACATTTAAGGTCATTATGATATTCAATGTACATTGGGTAAGGTTTCCCTGCTCTTAGAGTGAGGTTATCTTCGTACATCAAAATCTAAATAGTTTGATCAGATACTTCCTTGTTGAGTACTTGCATGGAGTGCTGTCACTTGGGCTTCAAGCTGGGTTCCATAGTTCTGGGTGGCCAGAATTTTGCTGATGTTATTTCCCCCCAATTTCTTGGTTTGGTAGAGCTGTTCAAGAGAACCTAACATCCCCCTGAACATGCATGTCCCTAATTAGAGTAGCAACAAAACCTGACTCAATAGACATTTTTAATGACAATTTTAACATGATAATGCTAAAAATGTGCATATAAATTATCACATAAAAATGTGCATATAAAGACTCCCGTTGTGCTGGTCAATTTGATACCGATGACTTCTGAGTGTAAGGGTGTAGCAGGCCTGGTACATGGGTGGGCTTGTGCATTGAGGACTCTACCATTAAACATGTTGCTGTTTTCACTTTTGTTCAAGTTCCCTCCACCCCACCCCTTCTCTTCTTCTCCCATGGCAACTATTACTGAGTGGCTAGGTCTTGTTGGACAATATTATCCCTAGTTACCTAGTTTAGCGTTCCATGGTAACAACCATGTTCAATGTGGCAGGATCTATGTTTCTTCCTTGGTCCATCAGAATGAAAATTGCACTTGGTGCTGCGAAGGGTCTTGCCTTTCTTCACGAGGAAGCTGAAAGGCCTGTTATATATCGAGATTTTAAAACATCTAACATCCTTTTAGACGCGGTATGTGGCTTCATAGAACAACATAAGTCTTCTTATCCTTTAGTCTCATTTCTTTCCAAAACTTCTTTTTCCAGGACTACAATGCAAAGCTTTCTGATTTTGGGCTTGCCAAAGATGGCCCAGAGGGAGACAAGACACATGTATCTACTCGAGTAATGGGAACATATGGGTATGCAGCCCCAGAGTATGTGATGACAGGTCAGCATGGTTAAACTATATATTCAATTTTTTGGGGGCCATTTATTTGAACTCTCTGCACTGTGTTCTCATGAACTCTCTCTCCTGGATTCTGCATTCCAGTTTGAAGTATCTAGACTGGATTGTCTGATATTCTATTGATTCTTTTATAAGAAGGTATTAGTTGGATGCGCATAATAACCCATGTGATCCTTTTCAAGTATATTTCTCCCATGCCATTAATTTGCTCTATCACTATAGCTTCCAAACCAGGGTTCTTCTTGGAATCTTTTCCCCCCCTTTCTGAAAATAAACTGAAAATAATTGAATATATGTATGGAACCAAAATATAGTGCGAGAATAATTATATATAGGGCTCCAAATGTACCAACCTGAGCCTAAGTAGCATACTAAGCTGTTTGGGATTGGCTTGCCAAATATGGGATGGCGTTTGTGCGCTCGAACTCAGGCAAGCTTGGCTTGACATTGTTCAATCTCAGCTTGAAAAATTTCCAATGAGCTCACGTTTGCCTTGCATGAGCTCATTTATACAGAAAGTAAATATCAGTACGTGCGATGGTGACATGGCATTAAAAAATCAACAATGATGTAGCATTTGATGTTCCATTTGTGGTAATGGTCACCTCTGATTGATTGATGAAATTCACTAATGAATTGTGATTCTAGAACTTTGTTATGGAAATGGAATCAATGTCCCAAATTGGAGACAACAGGGGTTTTGTTTATATCTACATTTTGTCTATATTCTATGTAATGTTTGTTTGGCATGTTTAAAAGAACTACAGAATTACATTCGATAATTTAATAAAGGGTAAATTACATTAACCTCTGCTGAGGTTAATTGAACTCTCAGGTTCCTATAATTACACTTGACATTCTTTCTACTTCACTTTTATATTTCACATTAACCCTTGTGCCAGTTGTGCATTAAAAAGGAAAACGAAATGTGCTGAGATCAACCAATATTTCATGCTTGCTTCCTATTTTACCCTTTATGTATATTGTTAATTTTCCATATTGCTCTTGATAAAATAATTAAAAAACAAATCAGATAAAAAAATAATAAAAGTATTACTAGAATTCCACTTTTGTCCCTATATTCCTCTTTGCCAATCAAGCTGGCCATCACCACCACCACCACGTCTCTCTTTCTCTTCTCTCTCCTCCATTCAAATCACAATCATGAAAACCCTCTTTCTTGGTCCCAAACCAGCTAGCTGCTGCTGCCACTTCCCTTTTTCTTTTCTATCTCCCTCTCTTCAAATGACAAGCCCCCCCCCCCTCTCTCTTTTGGTGCCAACCTAGCCAGACACCACCAAATCACAAATAGCAAAACCCTAACCACCATATCACACCACCATTCCCACAGGCCACCACAGACCACCATATGCTGCAAAATCACGAGCCAAACACCATTGCAAACCAACAATCACTGCAAATCACCATCAAGCCACCATCACCACACTCCGCAAACCACCATCGCAAACCACCAATCGTTGCAAACCACTGCCATTAATCCACCATCATCACATGCCTTATACCACTAGCAAGCCACTATCCCAAACCACCAATCGCCTCAAACCACCAATAGCAACTCACCAATCGCCACAAACCTCCAATTGTAACCCAACAATTGTCGTAGGCCACCATCGAACCACCATCACCAGATTCACCACCCATTGCAAAACACCACAAACCACCACCATAAACCACCACACTCCACCGTATTGTTACCAAATGTCATACATCGCCACCACCACATGAACCCACCACCTTTGCATGCCATTGCCACTTGAGCCCACCACCACCAGGGCACCATTGCCAAACCACCGTTGCACGCTCTAGTTGACCATCTTTTTTTGTCATCTCTCTCTCTCCTGAACTTCATTCTCACAACCAAATTGCTGTTTCACAATCAAGATTGCATAAAATTGGGATTGGGAGTTGAACACAAATTGGGGTTTTGGGACCTTGGGAGTTGAGCACAAAACAGGGCTGAGAGTTGGATTAATTTGAGGGGCGTTTTGCTCTTTTTATTCTTGATTGGTCAGCTGAAAAATTCTTAGTCAAATGTATGGACATAGCAAGGTCATTGTATATTAATGCTGTTTGCCCAACAAACCTGTCAAGAGAGGCCAGTGTAATTTCAGATGCATGAAGGTTGCTCTTTGTATTTTCAATTAACTTCATGGGAAGTCTGTGTAATTTACTCTTTAATAAAGCTATGGGTCATGATAGTGTATATATTCATATCTATTACTTACTAACAATTAAACTAATGCAGCTAATCACTCAAATTGTGTGTGGTCAACAATGTCCTCTTAGCAGATCAGAACTATGTGTGAAATGACACTTATTATTGTAACTCCTCCAAACTTTGGGGGGGGGGGGG
>JAOTRH010000001.1:24859919-24891464 GCA_034768845.1 Heliamphora exappendiculata
AAAAAATATTACAGGCTACAAGAACGTAGCTCTGATACCATGAAGAAATTGAAAAGAGAAAATAACTCTATATTTTCTGTCTATAGAAACTGTACAAGATATGGCCTATTTATAGGCGAATAGGAATAAACAATAAGAAGATATAATAAAATAAAATCAAACGAGAATAAAATCAATCTAATCAATCTAATATTCTAATCAATCTAAATCTAATATTCTAACAATTACTAACGTTGTAATCACATCACTAATTGATAAATTATTTTCTAATATTGAATTTCTATTTTTTTCACGTTTAATTGATGTTAATATGAGAGTTCATTACGTATCTATTAAATAATTATCCCACCAACTTTTAAGTTGGCTACAAAATTCAGAGATTAATAATTCTACTGCATTGGCATCGTTATTTTGAGAATTTTGAGATAAAATAGCATTAGTAGCCATCATCATTTGTTGAGCCATTTAGATTATTTGATAATTAATATTTCCATCTAAATTCCATTCTACTAAATTAGAAACCATTAAAAATTAGAGGTATATGCATGAATTTCTTTTCATATTGTAAATCAATTGGGGTAGGTTTAGGATAATAATTTTTTGTAAGAGGTTTTGGTGTAATATAAGTTTTATTTAATTGGGTTGATTGAAATTGAAATTGTTTATATAATTGTATTAATACTTTTTCACTATCTTGTAACATAAGAATTGATTTAGATCTTTCATCTTTTTTATCTTCTTGTATAGGTTGTGATGTTAATGTTGTATTATGAGTAAGTGTTTGTTGTTTATATAATTGTTGTAAAAATTCTTGTAATGGTTAATTTAAAGAAAATTGCAGTTTTGCCAAAGAATGTATTAAAGGTGGATTTCTTATGGGAGTATTTGATCCTGTCGTTGGTGTTGCTGCCTTTAGATCTAAATGTTTTACAATATTATTTATATTAGTAAGTTGTTGCAAGTGATTATTTAATTAATCTATATATTGTGAAGCAGAAGTTTTTATTCTTGTTACTTGTTATCCTAGGGTTTGGAGATGGGCATTGATATAATTTATTTGGACGAAAAAATATTGGTCTTCTTTCTCAAAAGAACGTGTCTTTATCCCTAAAACTAAATTAATCGTTTTACTGGGAGGGTGCACAGATTGAATATTACCATTGGAGATGTCCTATTTTTTCTCAAAAATATTTATTGATTGCCGAAGAATTTTTTCTGGTACTTGAATTTTATTCATTGGACAATAAAAATTATAATACCATGGAAAAAATCTTATTTCTATGTGAGAACTTTTTTAAATTGAATAAATTTATTTTTGTATCTTTTTCTTGGTCAATAGTATGATTGTATGTGAATAATCTTCTATTGTATTTATTATAATATTTTAAATATTCTTGATTTATTAATTGAATATCTATTAAAGGATTTATAGTAAAAACATTTACATTTAAAGTTGTAAGATTGATATCTTGATCTTCTGTATTAAAATCATTAAGATATATTGGTTGAGGTATTTGATTATTTATTTGTTTACCAAATATGAAATAATCTCTTGAAGATTGACCAATGGTAGATCAATTTAGTGTAAAAAATTGATTTGTTCTTAAAGATTGTGATCTTAATAATCGTGAAAGGTTCCTAAAATTGTAGATCTTGATTGACTTTCAGATCTCTTGAAAGAAATTGGATTGTTACCGATCTTAATTGTGAAAGGGTTCCTGAAATTGAGTTTCTATTTGAAATTCTATTTGTGGGGGCATTATTTGAGGAAGATGTCATTTATTATTATTATTTTTATCAGTTTCATCTACTTCATGCTATTTAATTACTTTTAGAGTTATTACTTGAGAATTATTAAGATTTGATTGAAACATTATTGTTGAACCATGTGGACTAGTTATTTCTTTAAATATTAGTACTGAAGTTGTCATAACTTTTAAATAAACTCTATATATTATTTATAAATTTAAAAGTAATGCATCCATAGTATTTGTAAAGTTAATAGTTTTATAGTTGTAGGGTCATGTAAAGATACTTCAAAGTTTGGACAACATTTAAAATATACTGGACCATGAACTAGACTTGTTTTAATTATTTCTAATAATGCATCAGAATAAGAATTATTTCTTAAATCTACTAATAAACATGTAATCGATTTATTAAGATTTAATCGAGTCATAGATTTAATTCCTACTTGAACTAATCCTAAGTGTAAATAATTGAAATTTTGTTAGAATTTTTTAATTAAAATTGGATCTAATAATTGAAAATTTTGATATTGATTTGTTATTGATAACATTTGTTCTACAATTTTTATTTTATAAGTTTGTTTTAATTCAAGTTTAATATTATATAATTAATTAATATTTTTCCTTGGCATAGACCAATTTGTAAGAATTTTTTCAATATTTTATACATCCATTTCACTTTGATTAACTATTTGTAGTGCTCTTGATAAACTTTTACCAATTACCATATTTGTAAATGATCTTATTAGTCTTGCCATATTATGTGAAAATTATCAGTTGTAGCTGCCAACAATATACCACTAGGCCTTACAGTCTTAATGGTAACTTACAAACCACTGCACGGACAACTTGTTGTTTTTTAATATTACAAGTTGGGTGCTAAACCGACTGAAACTAACACAAATATGGCTCTAATACCATGACCGGACCCAATAGATAATATTGGATCATGTTAATTACGACTTGGGTGCTAAACTGACTGAAACTAACACATATATGGCTCTGATACCATGACCAGGCCCAATAAATAATATTGGATCATGTTAATCAAATTAACACAAAACTAAAAAATATTAAAGACTCACATAAATAAACACTTTTATTTATTTTGAATACTTTGTTACAGACTTTTGAAACGAATATATACTCACAAAATATTGGTTGAAGGTTGAAGGTTTATATTACATAGAGGAATTGTAATACAAGAAAGAAAATTGGCGATAGAAGAATTATGTCCTCAACGAAAGGTGAGGCTTCCCTTAAAAAGGCACGCAGGCCCGGACTTTAAACGAAATTCAAATTCATTACAATTAAAAATACTATTCAACTTTTAACTTTTGGTCTAATTATTGTTGAGGAACAGTAACTTGTCTGGACACTATTCTTGTCTGAAGTAGAATTTGTTGGAGTGAATAGTAAAATTTATTGTACATTTTGATCTACCTTGAGTCTTCACGGTTGATGACTGATAATGGAGAATTACTGTTTGTTTTTTAAAGAATCTTCACTATAGCATCACGTTTGAGGATGCGAGGAAATCTCTTTTTGAAAAGAAAAATTTGTGTTTTAAAAAATTTGAACCATTATCGGTGAAATGATGATGCTTTTGAATTGATTGATTATCACAAAGATGCTGAATCGAAATTAATACCAAAACAGTGGTAATATCCCGATGGATCTTGGCTCATAAAATCAGTTTCGTTGAGGTGGGGATCGCTCGTTCAAATTTCGGTCCTATACTTGGTGATAAATATCCGTATGTAATGACATTTAGCCCTTGGAACCCTAACATAATTTTCCTGCCGACGTCCCATGAGATCCTGTCATATAATCAAGTTGACCGAAAGATTGAAATTGTCTGTTCCTACCCTTTTGATTGTTTTCGTTACGAGCTTGACCCTTTCCAATGGCCTGTGTGGCCTTGTCTTTAGTAGTATTTTTCTTCAACATTTCATCTAATCATAATATTGTTGGAAGGGTATGTAAAATAGGTCGAGATTGAGTTTTACTTTTTCTTTTCCTTTTGCAAATTTTATTGCATTAGATTTCTTGGGCTTTGTCAAATATTCTAGTTTGCTATAATTTTACCGGTAGTGTCTTATATTTGATAGTCATTGATAATCATGATGCCAGTAATGCAAGTACAATTTCTTCGAGGTTTAGCCATGAATACGAAGTCTCGACGTACTGGTCTTCGTGTGTGTATATATATATATTCCTTCTTATTTTGAATTATACTCATCTATGTAATCAAACATTGCCACGAGCACCACCACCTTTATCCCCCCACCATCAGCTATCTGCTATCTGCTATCTGCTATCTGCTATAGCATTAAAAGCATTTATAAATGTAACAAAAGAGTAAAAATACATCCCATTTTTTATTTGATCAGAACTGCTAAATCATGCTTTATGACTAAAAACACTTGTTCTGAAGGTTTAATACATAAATTGAGATCCCCTTTTCCCTATCTCTACCCCTAAATCTGTTTTCTTTCCCAGAGTATTCGTTGACTGGAAAACACATAAAACTGCTGCTAATCAGCAGGCTTAAAATTATACCAGCAAACTAACCGTCATAAGACTAGAATTTACAATGAAGAAAACTGGTATACCTAAACCAACAGCAGCCCGTTATCCGGGTGCTCCTAGTTTCTCCCTACAGAGCTACTGATTCTGCCAAAGGGGAATATATTGCTGTCAACCAATTTTTCCCTGGAGTCGGTCCATAATGCATACTAGCCAATGCCAATGCCAATGCTCGGTCTATCCATAGCAACAATGTAGACTCAAAAGTTGGGAGCGTCCTTTGATTGACAGATTCAAAGCCATCTGGCTCTGATCCATCTGGATGGGGGCTTGGTGCAGCATCTACAATTCCTGATGAAACTGAACTCTGCGCAAAGCTTCCACTACTACAATCATTTGATAAAGCCTTTTATGGATTCGGATGCTAGATTACCAAGAACTGTAAGCGAGATTCAATGATCCACAGAACCAGGTTCTAGAAAAATGAATAGTGGTTTGAACATATAATGGATTTCATCATGAAGAAGAAAATCTCCAGTTCTGTGTTGATCGCAGCCGAAGCCTTCAGCTCTCGCTGACTACCAAGTGTTATCCGAAGAACCATGCCTCAAGCTAGCATGAAGTTAGCTCAGTTTTTTTTTTCTTTATGAATAATCATGCATAAATTGGCTACGTTGATAACGTGTTTTAAATCTAGACTTTTTACTTTCTATACTTTAAGCTAAATAAGTAAATATTTATTTGACTAAAAAGTGATTTGAAGTAACTATGCAAAGAGAAAAAAATTATGATTTCATAATTAATTTTTGAAATTTTAAGCAAAAAGATTAAAAAATCAATTTGAAACTAAAATCAAACGAAACCATTTCATACATTTCTGAAAAACTTAAAAAAGAGAGAGAGAGAGAGAGAGAGAGAGAGAGAGAGAGAGGAATTAACTTCAAAAATAGTCATAAGATTTTGTGTTTCTTTTTCCCTTTTTCCCTGCTCCATGTATCAAGACTATAGATGTCTAGCTCTTAATTCAAGGACAACAAGCGAACAATTCAACCCCATCTTATACATTATTTTGGGGTTATATGTCATAATTTTCTTGGACGTTATTGGCCACAAACAAAACCTGGAAATTGGGTGTTTTCTTCTTGTTTTGAATTAAAGTAATCTATGCAATGAAACATCCCCAGAACACCGCTACCTGGATTCCCCACCATCATCTGCTATAGGATTAAAAGCATTTTTTAATGTAACGAAAGAGTAAAAGCGCATCCCATTTCGATTTGATCAGAACTGCTAAATCATGCTTTATGACTAAAAACGCCTGTTCTGAGGGTTTAATACATAATTTGAGATCTCTATTTTCCTATCTCTACCCCTAAATCTGTATATTTCTTTCCCATATTATTCCTTGACTAGGAAACACATAAAACTGCAGCAAATCAGAAAGCTTAAAATTATACATGCAAACTAAATGCAATGATACAATATACAAGGAAGAAAACTGGCAGACCTAAAACAACAGCAGCCTGCCTAACCGGGGACTCTCCTAGTTTCTCCCTACAGAGCGAACAATTTTCGCAAGATTTTGTGGAGTTGTTACTTTCAGACTGAAGAAGCATTTCTTACTTCCACAGAGGTAACAACTTTCACGGGAATTAATGTAACCTAAACTTGTGCCATTTCTGCCCGGCGAGCCAGCTCTTTATCAGCAAAATGAAGAAGCCTTCTGAGTCTCAAAATCATGTCGCAGTGAAAAGGCAAAGCAGTACGCCTTTCCAAATATGCAGGGCTAACAGTCATCCATGAGAGAGCATGAAGTTCTGCTGCTACCGACTCGAGGATCAAATGGGATTCCATTTCAAAATCTCTAGCTTCTGAGCTTAAACCCCTCCCTCCCTGCTTAGAAACGCCCCTTGTAATTTTCTCTTGGTTAATGTTATTACCTCCATAATAATCAACAAGACTGATAGAAATAACCGAAGGCCATTCTTCTCTTAAGTTGCTCCTAGAGTCTTTCCTCATAGAAGGTACAGCTTTGGATACCACGAATCCCGTGGAGAGGGGGACAGCCGATCCTTTGCTGTGTAGGAGATGAGCAAGAGGTGGGGATTCGGCAGTAAGGCATGTGGGGAGCTGCAGCGGTGTTGGGGGAAGGAAGCGCATGCTTGGTGAAGGGATTAGAATGTAAGATGCAGATGCCGTACCGAGAGACTTCACTGGAGTGAACCCTTCAAGATAACTGGAGAGATTTGTGGTGCTGCTACCTTGTGTACTCCCTGCAAATGAACATGTGATAGTATAATAGAACATGCACGAGCAAATCAACTCTTGCACCGTACTGTTTGAGGTAGAAAAGTGCAAAGATAGCAATTGATGCACCCACACAAATGTTTACTTACATATTCTCTCTGTTACTTTTACGGTGAAGAATAGGAAGTATGAAGGTTTGGACAATCTGACTTTACCACATCAATCTTGTGGGAACAAACATTTTGAGAAAGGACCCTAGAAAGTTTTCCAAGTAGCATGTGATATATTTGGGCATTGAGCATCTCCTTAACATGGAAAGGCTTTTACCATAGTTCCAAGAAGTGATGTTCAATGCCCACCAAGGAAGACTAATGTTCAGTTTCGAGTAAATACATATTGGCCATGGTATTGCATCAATATTGGCTGTCAGATACTTACCAGATATGTCTATCACCAACTAAGGATTCCTAATTTCCTATTCTAGGATACAATAGTGAAGTGTGAATGTGTCCAAGTTTTTGGTTTTCCAAATCCCTAACCCAAGTTCACAATTGCACAAATTGAATATTCAAACTGTTCAACGTTATTCCTTTATTTGACAGAATTAAATGGTGTGGTTATCCCACATAGATTCCAGCATATTCACTCAACTACTTTTGAAGTCATCAAGAAACAAAAGAAATAATAAGAATGTTCAATAACTAATCAAATTCAGATTACCAGACAAAACTATACATATCATGAGAGACCAACATGGCTATTTAATGGAATAATGCAATTGATGTGGAAGCGGAATGTAGTAAAACAGGGAGATGGAAACTACCTGGAGATGTTGAATCAGCCTGAAAAATTAAATTTAAGGAATGGTCGACTGAAATTGAGATGAAACTAATGCTTTGCACCCACTGAAGCAAACCCCGAGTGTGGTCCATGAGTGGAGGTCCACCCATTAGCTGCTTTCTAGCAGAGGGTGGTCCCAACCCTCCCTTTATGAGACCAGATGCTTTTGAGTGAGAGCTGTATAAAGGACTAGGTGAAGAAGGAAGTGCTCTCTCTTGAATTAAATTCATCTCCTGTTCTTGCAATGAAGTCCCATTACTGCTTGCCAGCATCCCATCAGGCGCTGATCGCCGTAATTGCAGAGGCCATTTTTTCACCTCCGAGCCACCAACTGAATAGAGTGATTTCTGCCATTCTGTTCACAACCACAAGGTGAAGTTTAGCAAAAGTACATGGAAAAGGCCAAAATTTACAAGTTAATAGAAGAAAACTACAACCGATTGCACCTATAAATACTTTTCACAACTTAACCAAGTTCGTAGAAGACAGCTACAACCTATTGCATTCTAAATGCTTTTCCCAAGTCGTTAACCAAATAATGTAATTAAAAGTAATGCTTAATTTCCAATAGCTCACCAGCAACAGATTTTATGAGCAAGAAATATAGTGTCCATCAAGCTCATATCACGATGATATTCAAACCTGTATAGCGCAACTGGTTGTCTACCATTGCATTTTGTTAAGGAGGAATATTTAAGAGTAGTTCATCATTTTAGAAAGAGCTCATGGGCAATTTACTGAAAATACTGCAAAAATAGCAATAATACCGAAATCAAGCACAAAATAACAAGAAATTCATAGCATTCATTTCAAAAACAAAATAACATGTACAACTTGACATAAGATGATAGAAGCAAATCACATACCCTGGCATTCAAGCTCATAGAAACATCCGATGCGTGTAATCACAAAATCTCTTGGCTTCACCACACCAGCATCAGGAGAAGAGCAGGCCTGAAGTATTTGGCAGCCTTGCTGCAGCATTTGGACAAAAAGGGATTGCAGACCCTTTGTGTCCTGCCTGCTACTAATTCCACCAAAGGGGAATATATTGCTGTCAAGCAATTCTCCCCTGGAGTCGGTCCATATGCATACTAGCCAACGCCAATCCTCGGTCCATCCATAGCAACAATGTAGACTTGGAAGCGTCTTTTGATTAACAGATCCAAAGCCATCTGGCTCTGATCCATCTGGTTGGGAGTTTTGTGCAGCATCTACAATTCCTGATGAAACTGAACTCTGCACAAAGCTTCCACTACTACAATCATCAGAAAAAGGCTTCGAGGATTCGGATGCTAGATTAGCAAAAACTGTAGGTGAGACACCATGCTCCACTGACCCAGGTTCTGCAAGAATGAATAGTGGTTCAAACATATAATGGGTTTCGTCTTGAAGAAGAAAATCTCCCATTCTGTGTGGATCACAGCCGAAACCTCCAGCTCTCGATGATTGCCAAGTGTTATCCCAAGAACCATGCCTCAAGCTAGCATCAAGTTCACCCTCTCTTGAAAGGGAAGATCCTGTAATTCGAGGACCAATACACTCTTTCCACATCCCTGGGATTGGAGAAGTCATTTGCATTGAAGCTAAATGAGATCTACTTGACATGGAGGAAGATTGGACCACATCAGTTGAGGATCCTCGTGAAATTCTCCGAGCCTTGTTGTAAACAGTAAAAGCAATCTCCTTGAGAATGACAAGCTCATTGAGAACTGGACTAGTGACCCTAAAAATGGTATCAACAGTAACAATCTGTAGTACCAATTTAGGGATACAAAATCCTGAAAGTGCTAAAACATTTGAAATTGATTGTTCATCCACGGATGCGGAGCAGCTTAATGCCTTCCCAACCTGATTGTGAATTATAGACCTCCTCTCTTTATCTGTGGTAAGAACGATTGATCCAACAGCAATGGAAGATTCAATGAGAGTCTGTAGAACTGCAACAGGCTCAGGGAAGGGACAAACAACATAGATAACCTAATTCCAGAAAACATCAATGTAAGAGGTATGAGATCAATTTGGCTATAACATAACTATCAATAAAGCACAACGCAAATGCCACTAAGCATAAAAAATCATTTTTCCTAAATATATATTAGAGTAGATATTTTGGCACATTCAAGGTAATCTCCAAATTTATTTGCAACGTCGATATTTACAATTTACGAGGTAGGGAACATGTAGAAAGAAAACAAGCTTTCATAATCACAAACAATTTCTTTTGCTATGGAAAATTAATTGAAACAAATAGCTCCACCCAATACAAAAGTCTACACCTAAGCAAGTGGTCTAGAGTTCAATTCTTCTTAAGCTTGTGGTTACATGCACAAGATTACCATAAGATTATCATGGTTTCCATGGGTCTTGGCTTTGCCTAGTCTATATGTGTGGCGGCATATACATAGACTCGGGGTTTCTCCGCAAGGGATTCCTCATCATCAAGAAAAGAAAAAAACGATGTCTGCACCTGGAAACCTTCCAATAGTTGATAACGATCCCCTTACCATTTCGTCTCCCTGATAAACTAATATGCACTCTTGAAGCTTTTCATTTGCTTTTATCTTCTCCTCGTTTTCCCTTTCCTAAAATTAATCCTCTTAACCAGCAGGACATCTCTTTCCATGCCTTTATTAAAGAGATTCCTACTAATTATTGAGAATGATTTCCTCTATGCAAATTATTTAGGAAGCTGAGAATATGAATCATGACTGTTTCCAGGAGAACAAGGAACGAGAAAGACAGAAGACGCTAATGGTTAATAAAACATACGGGCACGAGCACACAAAAAACACTTAGAATAAGCCAATTACAAAAAAACAAAAAACAAAAGTGCGGCGCGGGGGGAGCACAATGAGCATACTATTTAGTTAGATCATAGAAGAAGCTCCAACTGTACTTGATACAAACCACATTCTATGAGTTATCATTTGTGTGACTATATGTAGAGCAATAAATGGTACGGACCCTACTTCAAGAATGAATATCATAGAGAAGTACAAAATATAAGTGTTCTTAATTGAAATAAAAATAAAACTTGTAATAAGATAAACAAAACAAGAAAAAAAATGCATTCGTCCAACAATGATATTTAGAGTCAATCATGTATCACGAAAGCTGCTCATTGATGGAGAGCATATTTCAATCAACAATTACATGAAGATGAAGAGTACTTGCAACTTACCATGCAAGGACCACTATTTCCCTCTTTCGGGTTCGAGGTAAAGCATGAACCCAATTTTAAAGCTTTAAGAACCTTTGAGAGAGATTTAAGAAAGCTTGTCAGATCCCAACCATTGGACAAAGATAGAAAATAATCACTAATTGATCCAACAAGAGATGCAGTGCTGCTTTCTATCTTCATTGATTGAGGGCAATCAAGTAGAATAAAACCAGATGATGACCATTTTCCAGAATCTGTATCCATTTGGTTTCCCAAACTTTGAGGCGAGTGAGTTCCCAGTTTGCAAGTCTCGTAAACTGGAAGAAACAACCCATGGCAAACATAGTCCACAGTTAATACACAAATATGCCAGCATGAATAATGTCGAAAAATACAGATACACTGGATGATATGGGCAATCTATCGGTGAGCTGGATGCACGAAGATATCAGAGCATACAACTGATGTACAAATGAATTGCGTGTGACACAACTTGAAGGAAAGTTGGCACATATCTAGCCAAGCATCCTGCTTGTTAAAATATTAGGCGAAAATCAAGATACAATACACTGAAAGCATAAAACCCAATTGATGTAACTCATACACCAATGAACGTACATTTGTAATGCATTTTAGCAATTTACAAAATCATGTGTCTATGGCAGAAAGGCTTTTTGTATGAAGGGCATTTAACAAGTAGATATTTCTATTTGGATCAACACGTGGACAAAAAAACTTAAAGCCCTATTTTATGCTTTCTCCTTTCCCCCTCATTCTTTGATTTTCCCTCTTGCAATAGAAGCTGAAGATTATTCCAAATAAAACACTGCAAAAAAACAAAAAAACACAAAAAACTTATTATGTGCATCTCCTTCCTCAAGGAGTACATTTTGCAGTTTTCTTTTTCTGAACACACAATGTATACATCCACCATGCAAATTTAACCTTTCTTTTTATCAAGACTTAATACCTTGAACAAGAGCATGGGAACACCATGTCATGACACTCTTTCAAAGGAAGAAAAAAGAAATCAAATTTTTACTTGAACTGTGTGCATTCAATCAACCATCAATATTTACCAATTAAGCATGAATGTGACTCGTTTACTGCACTCACCAGTACCAAGTTGTTGAAAAAAATCAGCAGCAGCAGTAGTAAGGGGATCAATGTCTGGACATATGACATAATATGTCATCTGCAACATTTAATGAATAACGTCAAAATCATAGAATCACTTGGGTAATGGAAAATACACAACAACATTTCTAGCATTTCTTGAGCAGTAAATATCCACAACACTCATAATGAAAATGTCATTAACAAAATGTCTGTTAAAACAGGGTTGCCATATATTACATGTTTTTGCAGTGCATATGGTTCAAGAGGAGCCTTTTCCCAGAGTTGCAGAGAACTTGCTGATGTCTTGAGCCAATCGTCTTGGTACCTATTGTACAAATCAATACTTTTGCTTATCCCATGAGCAATTACAGATAAATCTTGAGCTACAGTAAGAACGTCATGTTACCAGACCATCAACATACGTTACGATGGAAGGAAGACAAACGAAAAATCTAAAATTTCACGACTGGCATATGTACGGCATTGTGCAGTAAAACGGAGGTTTAATACCAGTCCTAATTTTCAAGGTTTTTACAGGTTAGTATGCTGCTTGATAGATTTGTATCTGGTTTATGGGTTTCATTAGTCAAAGATAATTTGGTAAATTCTCAATTTCTTGATGAGAGGACTATATGCATCTCTTGCTGTTCTTCTTCTAGGTTAAGCAATTCTGACAGGTCATTACGTGTGAATTTAATTAGGTCACTAAGGGTCATATTTTTTGTAATTTCATCCTGTGCATCCTAATCCTAGTAAAATTGGAAGAAGGCTAGCAACCTATAAGTATCTGTGTCAAGGTTAATATCAAATTACCAATAGAAATGTTGGATTTTGTAAACCAGTGAGGAAAAGTTGCTAACTTTGGTGATGCATTATGCAAGCTTGCCTTAGAGAGTAGTTTTTAAAGAATTCTTGAACACCATATCTCAATTGTTCCTCTTCTTCTAGCTGCAAACCCTCTTGCTACTTTCTCAGTGTACTTCTAATAGGCCCAAAACAGAACCTCTATCAACTCCAAACCTCAACCTATTCAGCCCCAAGCCCCCAATTAAACTGAACCCCTCCCACTTTTCAATCACCAAGGGATCATCCTACAGGATTCAGAGGGCAACTTCCAATACCAAAGATGCCGGTTCTTCAATGCATGAATTTGCAACTGTCACAATGCCTCTTGAAAAGTACAGTTGCATTAAGATTTGCGAACTTCCCTAAGATAGTTAAAACAAAGAGGAAAAAAATCTTAGGACTAAGATTCCCAACTTGAAATGACTACAGTGAGCATCATAAAGAGGGGGAGGCCAACTATGGCAGTTTGGTGATGGATGCAATGCGTGGGGACAATAGGTATTGCATTGACGGTAGGCTGGTAGCATGGTGGAAGGTCATGGTGCATGGTGGTGTCAACCTAATGTCCGCAATGATTGTAGGAAACAACACCAATGTAAGAAGCACAACACTCCATCAGGCACCAAAGTGGACGTTTAAGTCCCAAACCTTTCAATTTGTTTACGAGTATAACCTTCTAAAATAGATAATGGAACTTTTTGTTCATGCTTATTTTATGATACCAGAACAAGTTAAAATGATTTCATATTGTTTTGATATAATGAAATATAAATGTATTTGTAAGGAATAAATAGGTATTTTTCTATCTATATAAAAATATATTTTATTAGTTTGAGTCCTTGTCGTGTGTTGTCCTAATTTTTTCACAAATTGACTTCGTACCAGCTTGCCTGTATCTTGCCAAATTTCTAACCTGAGCACGTATATGTGTTTCGTAGACCGCAATGCATTAATGTAAGCGTCAAGAGTTGCAATGTAGTGCTAACCATCCGCTATTACCAAGAAAAGATTTGAACAGGCTTTTCTTAATTACTTAAATGAATATTTCTGACATGAAGTTCAACATTACTTTTCCAAGGCAATTCCATCATGACATTCAACCATAGTTGTTAAAGGCTTGCCTAGGCGCGCACCTAAACCCAAGGCTTAGGCGTAGTGCTAACCATCATGAGTTGCAATGTAGTGCTAACCATCCCCTATTACCAATAAAAGATTTGAAAAGGCTTTTCTTAATTATTTAAACGAATATTTCTGACATGAAGTTCAACATTACTTTTCCAAGACAATTCCATCATAGCATTCAACCATAGTTATTAAAGGCGTGCCTAGGCGTGCGCCTAAGCCCAAGGCATTGATAGGTGTAGTTCGTCCAACTTGGATATAGTGAGGCAAGACAAGTTTAATGAAGTATCGCCTAAGCGCAC
Source organism: Heliamphora exappendiculata (assembly GCA_034768845.1). NCBI lineage: Eukaryota > Viridiplantae > Streptophyta > Magnoliopsida > Ericales > Sarraceniaceae > Heliamphora > Heliamphora exappendiculata. Next base: position 24,873,836 of record JAOTRH010000001.1, read on the forward strand.
CTTAAGTAGAAGCTCAAGGACTTGTGCTTCATTTATACTCTTGATTTTTCTTGACAAGACCGGAACCGTTGGATGGATAAGCTCTATTCAAATTTCAACATCAAAACGGGAGGTACACTCAATGAAAAACTAAAACTTAAAAATAAGATCTTATCTTATTATCTTAGAGGATTTTAAGAAATAGACCATTGTGCAAATCGACATACAATACTACTGAATCTTGAATTTCAGGTTAATTTACTATTTCTCCTCCTCCCCCAGCTCCTATTGTTGTGCGAATCCCGATTCATAACCCATCTCTCTTTGATCTGAAGCCATGTCGGTGCTCTTCTCTCTCCATTCTTCCTCTCTATTTTTCTTTGTCTTGCTATCTCTTCTTAATCTCGCACTCTTATTTTCTCCCTTCCATTTTTATTTTCTTGTTTCTCTTTTGTTTCTTTCAAATTTAATTGACATTTAAATCGAATATTCTTTGAGGGTAAATTGTAGCTTTTGTACATTTTTTTTATTATGTTATACTTTCAAATCTTGCGTGCAATTGTAGATTTTCAATTAGATACTGAGATGTTCTTTTGGTGTAAAATTATGGGCAAAAAATATATGCTTTATGTATATTTTGACTTTTGTTGAATTTGACTATTTAGTACTTGTCTAAGCAAAAAGAGTGGATTATTTAACATTTGGTAGATGTTTTTATAGCTCTTGAAATGGAAGCATCTTCAAAAATTTCAATTTTCCTGTGTTGATATATTGAATTAATTGTCTATACTATTATGCTATTTTTTTTCTATAATGTGTGCCTTGCTTTGATAAAGCATGTGCGTTGGTTCACGCCTATAAGTAAACATCCAAACTAACCCTTCTAAGTAAATTAATTGAAGAAGAACGTAACACCTAATGTTCAAGAGAAAATTTGCATTGCAGCCTTCTAAATGTGACAAAAATAGCCATTCTACTATTTACCATTTCCTTTGTCTCAAGGAATATTTCTAAAGTGATGTTGAGTAAATTTTTAGGCACAGGTTCATTATCACGCAACTAATTAGAAAAAGAGCTATGGCAGCCACAAGAAGCATTTTTTTTTTTTTTGAATCAGAACCAACATATGCAAGTTCTAGATGTCTCTAATTACTCATTGTTTGATCATGGACCTACACGATCTCTGGTTGAAAATCACTTCACAACGGGTCATTATCTTCACTTTCGAAGCTTTGATTCCATTTGTAAGCTTCCTCAGCTGTGACTTGGGAAAGGGGATGGGAGGTTGAATGTTAAATCCACCAATTAGACATTAGTCAGGAGTAAAGAGGTGATATTTCCATGGCAGGAAATTTGGTCTTTTAGGGATCCTTCCAAGGTGTTCTTTTTTTTTTTCACAAAAATATGCCCATGGGAAGATTTTAACAATTGATACCCTTGTTAGGTTATGACGGATTATTTTTAACTGGTATTGTGTGTCCAAGCATGATGAGAAGATAGTCCCATACTATGCTACATGGGTATGGATGTCGGGTGCAGATATATGTCGAAGTGTCGAATTCATTTAATTTTGAAATCACTAGAGTATATCAAAATATTCATATTTCTTAATATATTTTTTTTATTTGCTAGGACAAATGGCATTTCCAAGATACCATAGGGTATATCATCCAGAATATCCGAGATTATAAATAATTTTGTACTAAACTCAAATTACTAAATATGATTCCTAAGTTAATATCCAACTGAAAATGTCAAACACATATCGCATATCATTATCTAAGTATTGACTATTGAGTATCTGACATGAGTATTTTATACATTTAGAAAAATTCATGTAACATAGGTTCAATATGCTAATTCATTGAACGGTGGCAAAGGAGTTGTGAGGATTTGTTTGGGTTTTGGGGAGGTAATGCTAATCATGGTCCTTTTTGCGGATTTTGTAGTTTCCCTTCATTTGTAAGAACTTAATCTTGCTTCCTTTGTAAGTTCTGTATATTCCCTTAATTTTATATCATTCTTTCTTTTTTTCGTGACATTTCTTTTAGACTTAATGTTGTAAATGAAGAATTAGGGACACTTCACTCTTTGGGCCTCTCTTCCTACAAGCCCTTGAGATGATCATGCTAACACAAAATTGCCGCCTTTTCAGTTGCTTTGGTTTTTGTCATAGGCCATTCCCGTTGGTTGAGACAAGTTGAGTGATTTTAGTTGCTTGTTCTTAAATGCTATTGATTGATTACATGGGCTTCGGAAGCAATAAGGTTACTGTGTATTGTCAGAGTGTATTGTTTGCTCACCATGGTGTGTGATTTTAGTTGGAGAGAAATGGAACAGTTTTTGAAGACAATTTTAAAATGTAAATCCCACCATATGGTATTGAGCATACTTTTAAATAGAAGTAGCCATCTCAGTAAAGGTAACTGTGATGGTGGCGCAATTTTGGACTTAACGACCGTAAGGTAAGGGTAGTGGTAACTAGAACTTTGAATTTTTTCCTTTTATGCACAACTCATTGACATTGAGCCGATACTCATGTTTTTATCTCCAAATTATATTGTTTTAAAGTTTGAAACAATTTTGGTGAACACTTTCTATACATAATCCAACATATGTCCTTATTTTTATAATAATTTTAAAATATGGTTTAAAAATAAAACATCATTAAATACACAAATCTAAGTTATCTACCATAAAATAATCAAAATCTAAAGATTCTAAGCTTAGGTTACTTTATATAGATTACGAACAAATATTTTAAAACTATTTTTTTGAGTTTTTAAATAATAATAATCAAAAAATAATGCAACATTAAATATATTAATTTACACTAAAAAAATCAAGATCTAAATATTCTAAACTTAATTCACATAGATATTGAATTAAGATTTTAATTGAAAAATAATATTTTTAATTTTGGAAAAAAAGTTAAACAATAAATATACAAACCCAATTTAAAATAACCAAAATCTAAAGATTTTAAACTTAATTTGCAACTTTGCATAAACCTTGAACAAGTACTTCAAAAATATTTTTTAAAAGCTTTAAAAATTTAATGAAAAAGTTATACAACATTAGAATATATGAATCTAACCTAAAACAAACAAGATCAAAAGATGTTAATCTTATCTTGCATAGATCTTGAACAAGTTTCAACAACAAAAAATACATATTTTTGCATTTTCAAAAGTCAAAAAATACCAAAATTTATGTAAATTTTGCAAATCTAGCTTCGCCCAAGTATGAGGTTTTTGGCTACTATGAATACCTTTTTGGTGAAAATGGTGGAAGAAATTGCACCCAAAATTTATTTCAATTGATTCACATACCAAAGAACTGCTACAATCGCCATAATGGCCATAGTGGTACCGTAATGGACCGTTGCGGCCTTTACAACAACCATAACGGCCTTTAAACATAGAATTTTTTGTCACACTAATAAATTGGTCGTGATAAGAATCGGGAAGCACCAAAACCCATACCTAATGGTAAAGGCCAATTTTTAAAACTATGGTATTGAGTATAATATTTGCCCAATATTTTCAAATGAGCTTGTACGAAAACCCAAAAAAGGTTAGGACTTCTTTTTTGAGTATGTAAGCCTTTTTTGGTGTAATTTTTTTTGTACATGGACACTAGGCAATTATTACCACCTTATCCTTTCTAACTCTGTCATTAGAATCATACGACTTTTGTTTTCGAATCAATAACAAAAGAACTTTATTAAATAGAAAGTAGAATAGTTACAATAGGAGTGAGACAAAAATCCCCCAACAGAAAATGAGAAAAAACAAAACACTAAAATATAATCTCTATAAACCGCACACCGCCCTCTAATTTCTAAATACCAAAAACAATGGTATGCCTTCGAAAGGAGGAGAAACTGATACACCCAAAAGAAACATAGATAGCATACTCAATTCCATGAACAATTAATGTCCTTAATTCACCATATGAATTGCAAGTTTTGGTTCGATACACCAAGCGATTAATTCATATTTGGGGACAAACCGATGAAAACATGAATCACATCATAATCATAAAATTCATGATATGTATCACGTGATTTGGTTTGATGCACCAAGAAATTGAAGCAACTTTATTCACATGTTTGCTCAAAAGGAATAACATATAGGAATGCATCTTACTGTCAAATTTATCTCGTTTCGGTGATTCAAAAGGAATAACATATATGAATGCATCTTAACAAATCAATTTGATTCACAATTCAGAAAAATATAATTTCGATGCACGATTTAATTTTTTATTAGGACCACTACGCTTTTTAATGCTTTCCAAAAAACTATGCCTGCTAAAATTATATAACCTGAAAGTATGAAACATATGTATCAATGAACATTTTTAAGTGTAAAAGTTTGTATACTTAATTAAACAGCAAAAAATGTCGTTATTCTCCCATTTGAAATACAACTACTATCAAATTGCTGAGTATAGACAAAGCAATTCTATTTTTATTTTTTGCGTTCAACGGCGTATAAGACTTCAGTAAGATTTTATTGCAATTTTGTATTTTATGTAATTAAACTATGTATAAAAGATGCCAAGGGGGTGTTACCCATACACACTAAAAAAGAGAACAAAACATATATACAGCAGATCACCACAATAGAGACTATAGAGCCCAAAAAAAATTTCAAGCTACCAAAGTAAGGATCTCGCCATGCACCACCTTCTACACCAAAAAGTATCACATTGAATGAAGCCCTAGACTCTCAAACTCCCATACATGGAAAGGATGAACCTCTATGGCCCGCCAAAGCTACACGAAAATATTTCACCTCAAATCTTCTAGATTTCAATCCCAGCCATTGCGAAACATCCTCTCATTTTCTCCCAAATGTGAATATCATAAAACAACCCAAGAAAACCTACCAATTCCTCCACCTCCTAATCATTCAAGCATTCAACTCTCAAAGAAGGTTAATATCCCCAAAGATTTGGCTATCTTATTCTTAAAGATAATCTCTTAGGAAAGCCCCATGATTAGCCACAGTACAAGCAAGAGTGGGGAAGACACCTCCATCTCCTCCTCCCCGCAACAAAGATGACTCCAAGAGCTAACTTTTGCAGGCAATTTACTACTTTTTCCATCTAATATTGACATTTACTTGCACCCTCTTCCGCTATATCGTGAAACAAATTTGTTCAATTGTCATCGATAGTTGTTGCAAAGTTTTAGTACAAGTTCTTTGTCTTTTATATTGGGTAACAAGGTACCCTGACCATAATTTTATATGATTTGGTAAATCCCCGATGCATGCAACCACCTGCAAGCCACAGCTGTACACAAGCAAGAGTCAAACTAGAGACCTCATGCTTCATGAAGCACAAGCATGCCCACTGAGCTACTGGGGTACGTTACACTTCCACATTTCTATCAAACGTGTGAATTTTCTATAAATGTTTTATTCCTGAAATGGAATTGGCATTGGCATCAATGTATTGCTAATAATAACTACCCTGAAGATCTTGACAAATCCAGGAAAATGGGTAATAGAACTATCATCAAAACATCCAGTCAATTTAAATCCCAAGGTACAACTGTGGTGATCAGGATGCATACCCCATGAGTATAGCAGGCAATGGAAGCACAAACAGCGATGGCCTGAGACGGAAATCCAACTGCTGCTCTGTCTCTGATACACAGGTTTCTTGGTTTGATCTCCTATGGCTTGTCTCATCCACCCTAGCTCCATCTGTGGTGTCAATGGCCCTACTATCGGTACAAGAAAAAATCTAGTATAACATTTTAAATAAATAAACAAGAAGTATACCTTTGAGGCACGACGATCCAACAGCAGAGGATTGGGATGGGCTTTGTGGCTCACCAACAGGTAAAGTTACAGTACTTGAAGAATCTCTAGATTCACCTCCTGTGAGATCAATGGAAAATCCATCACCCGCTGTTGCTGCATCACCTGATTGACTGCGGCCTTTGCACCAATCAGTGACAGACAATGGGCCATCAAAAGTGCCAAACGCAGATCTGAAGGCTGTTTTAATTTCCGACTGTAGCAATCCAATCACAGATGACGCATGAACCTGAAAATAAAGAAACTCTGCATGAGAACTATGGGATGATGAAAATGACCACAGAGAATCTATTACATATACAAGTGCCAGGCACACAGTTTTAAAGTGCTAGTACCATTCTCAAGGAAATGTAAGCCCCAACAGCAAATTGCCGCCTCCTTGGCAACATGTAAACATTAATGAGCAAAATAAAGCACTGCTTAAGGCCTCCATGATAGGAATATAATTCCTAAATCTGATGTTTCTCCCACAATCTCTATGACAAAATGACCTCAAATCTTTCCTTACCATTTGTTCTCAGACTAACCAAAACTAATGAAATTGTAAACCCTAACTGCTAGAGATTCAATCAACAAAAAAACAAAACTTGAATAGAATGACACTAAAGTCAGAAACCTCAAAGAGGGTAGTGCAGTTAGAGAAATAAGGGAAAAAGGGGGAAATGTTAAGATAAGCCAGTAAGAGGCCTCTCCAGTTTATGTGTGTGTGATTCTGGGGTGCATTTCCATCGAGATATAAAAGCAACCATGCTTACATCAGCTAAAAGTGGATCCACTAGCTCCACACCAGCAATGTCCAGTGAATGACATGAGGCTAAGCTTCCACCACAACCTGCATGGACCTTAGAAGGTCCACAGGAAAATCCACGTCTCCACTGCTCTTGTAATGCAAGCCAACCATAAGGCCCATCACCACAATCAGCATCAAGCGCCACATCAACAAATGAGGTAGCTTGTTGGACAAGTAGTGCCAACCCATCAAGGAATTCCAAAAGTGGTTGCCTCTGCCCATAAGAAAGCATACCTTCCTCAGAAGAATGAGAAGGTAAGGAAGGACAAATTTCCATATTTGATGACAGAGTAGGTTTTGCACCTTTAGGAACTCCAACAGAGCGCCAAACACCGACAGGTGCATTAAGTGGCCCTTCTAGCAATCCTCCATCAATATCACCAGCTATTCTAACTGGTATGGATTCTTTCTTTTTCACCTCATACTTACTAAAAACATTGTCAGTCGTGCTCGGTTCCCCATGCAGCTGATTCAGAAAAGCATTTCCAGTTAACCTACCCATGCCCATAGGCGGAAGGCCAGAAGAAGATAACAGAGTATGTCGAACCCTGCACATAAAAGTTTGGAACATAAGGCATTCAACTTCAGTGGCAAGCACAGTTCTCATAGCCATGAGGAAATTTTCCGCTTCAGATGCTGTGGCATTCATTTTCTTCTGGATGGATTTGACAGAATTTGTATAATTGAAACCAGAGATTGAAGATGGCACTGCCACCTCATGTGTTGCAATACCGTTGCTGCAAGAAATCAATCTTTCTTCATGTTGCTCTTTCCCTCTATCTACAATGGTGTAATATTTCTTTGGAATCAGGTTGGCACCTGAATCAGGCCTGCCAGGACATGCTTTTGAATTTACAGCCATGCCAGGCTTCTCATCAGATCCATCTGAACAAGGAGATGAAGGTGGTGTTGCACAATATACATAACTTTCTGGGCTTGAATTTGCACTCTCGACTTTTAGAGATTTTGGAATATATGGTTTCCTGAAAATAGATGTTGAGAACTCACTAGTTGGGGTTTCAACAGCTCCATATTCTGGAGCGAATGTCATCAGGGCTTCAGCTTTCACCAAATGGATAAACTCACCCGCAGAAGATCCAGGGGTATAGTTAACTGCACTTGAGGGTACGGCATTCTTTACAGCTTCTTGATTTTTGCTAAGAGACTCCTCCATGGCCACTGGAGGTGGATTAAAATTGTCAAACGTTGGAAAGCCTACAGGCAAAAGCATCGGATCTGCAACATCCATGATGCCAGTACAAGGACTGCTACCCAGATCTCCAGAGTCTGGCACAGAAAACATAAAAGCCTGAGACTCTGCAGTTCCTGGGGGCTTCGCCAAATAAAGGTCATGATTAGTTTCTTATGTTAATCATGCATGCGTAAGTCAAACAAATAAAATAAACCAAGACGAAACTAGGAAGCAAAGAATAAGGTAATGGTAGACATAGACTGCAAATTCCAAAGGTGAAACAGCAGAGGAAAGAATAATAAAGGATAAATATATTAACACGATTCAGATCATTTATATAAGAACTATTAAGTTGAACAGAATATTTTTATCACAAAATTTGAAAAGTATACATACTGAAAAAAAAAACATAATGAAAAACAGGACCAACGATGTTTTGAAGTGTGGAATAAACACAAACCATAATGTAAAACAAAAGCGCAATGTTTCTGTTCTAGCAAAAGAAAAAATAAGTATTTTATTTCAATCGTGTAATAAGATCCAGTACACACCCTAATTTAATTCAACTGTAGTTTAGACCATATCATCTGTTTAGAATAAACTACCTATGTACGGGAAGTTCAAAAAATCTCATACCAGGATTCTTCAACCAGGGGAACAATCACCCAAGAAGAGGTAAGGGGATCAACAAACCCTTTATTATTTTTATTTTTCAGATAACTAGGATCCACAACGAAAAATCCATAGACGTATTTTATAAAGTAAAGTTGTAATAATCGCATATGTGAAGGACGGAGCTTACCTCCCCAAAAGATAAAACATCATTTTCGAAGAAGTCACCAAAATCACCAAACTCAGAGAGAAGTGCTTCTATATCCATGCCGACTCCTCTGTCATCATCATCCCAATCCCAATGCGAACCAATATCATTTGCAACTCCAGTAATGGCTGAATTGTTAACGTCAACAGAGCCATAATCGGATTTGTATGTGTCTTGCATAGGACCATTTGTAACCATAGCCGCTTGGCCAAATGACTCGGCCATCCCTGTTCTAGGACGCTTGGAACCCTGCAGAGATAATATGATATCTTATGCACTGACTCCTGTAAAGTTTGTCACAAATAAAGAAGAACTAGAATGAAATAAAGTGGTGAATTTCTGTCATTCCAGTCAGAAATGACATTCTCATATAGCAACCTTCAAGTCATTGGTCTACCCTCAGTTACTCGAGACTCTTGAATACCAACAGCAAGATAATGGAGAGATACAGGAACGATAAGCTTCATAGTCTTAGATATCTCTGAAATACCAGAACTAAAAGTATTCCAGAAGATATCTCACCTTTGAATTCTATGGCTTGAATCATGTTAACAATACCATTAAAGTATTTAAATTTTGCCTCGAAAATACAGTGTATAATACTATGAATTTTCTTCAAAAAAAACTCCACCTACAATGGAAATGAAATAGGTAGAATATAAAGAACATAAGAACTGTATGTGACAACTCCCTAGTCCCTACCTCAATTCTTCATGACATCAAAAATAAGTAAAGTAGCTTTGTCTACCAAATACCAAAAATAGGCAACATCAAGAATAATCTACCCATTGTGTACCACATAGACAGAATAATACACGAAGAGAACCAAATTCAAATTGCCATACAGACTAACCAAGCAGAATGCAAAAAGTAGGAGAGTCATTAGCAGCAAAAAAATAAGATAAACGAACTCCTCCATGTCAAATCTACTACGTGCACATCACAACATCAACAGTACCATAGTCAAGTGGAATGGTGATCCTTCCTTGCTGCATTTCATAATCTACCGAAAATAATTGAAATAGTGTGAGAGTTGCATAAATAGACCAATACTCTAGTGATCAAAACAATCACATAAGAAGTCCATTTTCAGCACTTGTTAACTTCATAAAATCTATCATGGAACACAATTTTGAAATCTTCGAAAAAGAACGGGAATACAACATCAAGATTTGTTGAAAAGAGATGGTACTCAAGCCAAGTGAAAGTTAAATATGATGCATGGCATAAATTTAATTTTGATCAATGACAGCAAAAAGGTGACCACAATCAAGATAAACATTCACTGTTAATCAATCAGGAAGAAAGCCAAAGCTAGAAAACAAAAGAACAGCGAAATGTACAAAAATGAAATAGTTGTTAGGTTAAATACCATTTGAAATCTACACTTCGTTCTTTCTTACCTCTTCTGTAAAAACTGAAACAATTATCTAGGCTAGATAACCGGGACATGCTTATGCAGGAAAAACATAATTATTTTATTTTTACCAATTGCCTTTTGTATTAAAGTGCTTTCTCTCTATGCTTGTAGCCCAATTGGGAAGGTTCAAGTTTTTCTTAAGGTAAGAATTTTACATCATCCTCCACTTGCACAACACCATATGTTGCATGGTGAAATCTTAAAATACTGAGACTCATCTTGAATTTTTTCAGAAAATCAGGTATACGGGCACTTGGACACGTGATGCACTTTAAAATACATATCTTTCATATGACTAGGAAACAAATGATGCTATAATATTTAAACATGTATGCACACACACTAGCAGTATTATAAAACAATATGAAGAAAATATAACGGAGAGAAAATTAACATATAAAAAAAGTGTTAAAACTTTAAAATAATTTATATTGAAAAATAAAATGTGTCACACATAGGGATAATAATTTGCCTTGCCACGAGCCCACATGGGGTTTTCCTGCACCGATAAAGAAGTGGGGTGAGAACATAATTCTCTCTCCCCCCGTTTTATCCAGCCTGCCTGCGATTATATTAACTAAATAAATACTTTTTATGTATGTCTATACATACATACATACATACATATATACATACATATATATATATATAAGTTTTTAAAACATAATAACATTAAAATACAAAAATACTAAACTTATCTCTAATTTCTCACCTCTAATTTTATTTTTTATCTTTTTCATTCTAATCAGTCAATCACCATTGTCATTTAGATGCCATAGCATATCTCACTCTCAAACGTACACCCTTTTTAAGGTTGGCAAATTACCTCTTTTATAATTATGCCCTCGCCACATCTCTAATCTTTCCTTCCCACCCCTGCCTGATAAAATACGAGGATGGGATGAGACAACACAAACACTAGAAAGATTCAAATAATTTGAAGCCATGAGTGATTTGCAGAGTGGGTGAGTGGGAGGGTGGGAAAGTGGAAGCCATTAGTGTTTTCTTTTTTTCTAAAATTCTTAACTTAATATTTAAATAGAAAATCAAGATATTTATTTGAAGTGATGAGGAATATAAAATGGGATGAGGGAGGTAGACGTGGGAGAGTGGGGAGGGGGAAAGTACAAGAGTGGGAGAGGGGGAGATTTTAAAAAGAAAATTGTGAGGGAAAATATCAGTGATATTAGAAATTAAAAGAAATGAGAAAAAACGAGTGAAGTAGAGGACAAAGGAGGCTTTTCTTGGGTCCTCGGCGACAAAAGCACAAAACCTTTTTATGTGATCAACTATGAACCTTTTCTACTTACATCATCACCAAATATGGTCAAACACAAGCATTCAATACACATCCCAATTCCCATGCCCACCCCATATATAGTTGTGTAGGCACTAGTGTGTGAAAGGGGAAAAAGGAAGTCCATGGAACATAGTTTCTAATCTAGTAAGCAGGTATAGGTTCACCCCCAAATCACATCTCCACACACTCACACACCATCCACACACACACTCACACACCACACACCACACACGTCCACACACACACACAGCCACACACACAGACAGAAAATTCCCCCATAATGCCACTTTTTTCCCTAAAAACAATAAATAAAGAAGGATCAAATTCTCAAAATCACCCCAAGGCAATACATACAAAAATTAATTTGTATCTTGTAACACAAGGAAACCAAATCAGCTATGAAAACAAGTACACAACAATGCACAAATACAGCTGTGCATGTCTTAGTAACAACTACAAAGCGACGTGTATTATAGAAAAATCTCAAGTTCTTTTGTGAATGTAAACAAAATGCCGTACCGACTTGGAGCTGCCATTATTTGGCAACTGATCACTAGAAGATAAACCTGACTGTCTACATGTCAAAGAATCAGCATCTGCCTCAAGCTCACCAACTCCTGCAGCCATCTGGTAATCACTATCACTAGAGGTGCTACTAATGCTGCTGATGCTACTACTATTACTATTGCCACTACTATGATAATCATGTTCCGAGCGGATTCCGTTGGGTTTAATCCAAGATCCATCCACAGAGTCTCTCTCTCCATCACTGTTGAAATCAAAACTGTAGTGAGAGAGGAAGACATGAAACTTCAGAGATCAACTCTCAACTCACTTACTATATACAAAGATACATAGTCATAGGTGTACTAACCAGTGCATAAAGAAGGATGAACCAGATAATGATGGCCCTATCCAATTTTGCAGCCAGAATCTGCAAGTTGACCATGTTCTTTAGTTCATGTAACGTATAACTGATGTTTTAGAACCTGGACAAAGATACAGGCAGTTCCACCAGTGGGACGCAAAAAGAGATTCTTCAACTGCTTATACCGAACCTTAAATGGCATTGGCACCCAAAGAAATCAAACAACTCAACCCGGTAGTAAATGTAGCCTCACCAAGGAAGGAAAAATTAAAGGGGAATGGCAGGTGGCATAAGCATCACCAAAGTGGTAGCCAAAATGAAGGCAATAGCCTTGGCATAAGAATAAAGAATTTCCAAATTTCTTATTAAATATCAATAAATAAGCCAGTTCATCTACTGGTTAAGTTTAGAGGAGGCTGTACTCGGTAATCAAACCCAGGTTCAAGTCTGTGTCAGGAGCTTTAATAATCCACTTTACTGATGCTGCCACCAAAAATGGCATCATCAGATGGTCAGTACAATTGGATTGGATGCACGTGCTCCTCTTAATTTATTCCTATGCCAGACCAAGCTATGGGACAGTATGCTACAAAAGGTACACTGTAATATATATATACCTCTTCAGAGAAGATCTAGCAAATGACTTTTGCAACACTGGGACAAGCACTGCCTCTACTGCGTAGATGAACGTCCTTTCACAAACTGAAAATCGATCTGGCGCCTTCTGAACACCACTTGGCATTGAAGAAGATTCAGTATTATGATGCTTGGAAAAATTCCCTTTCAAATTCGAGTTCTGTTGCAGAGCCTTGTCATTTCCGGTAGCAGGGAAACCAAGAGTGACTTCAACATAGCAACTTTGCCCACGGAGCTGGCAACCGGAAACTTGAGAAACATGGCTTGGCAGACCTATGTTTCCATTTGAAGTCCTCAACTTGCTAGAACTGTTGAACATGTTAATAGAAAAGAAGAAATGGATATTATACAAAGTATAGAGTTTAAAAAATGTTATTTATTTTGACATAACCAAGAAGAATGAAATAAAGTGCAATAATCGTGCTAAATAGCTTGATATATATTATTGGGCCAATTTTCTAACAATTCAAGCTTTTAGGACAATTGGCAATCTAACACGGTATTAGAGCGGGCTAAGCATTTGAACAAGACTCTACTTCAAATCATTTATTCTCCAGTTGCTTGTACTACAAGTGTACTTTGTTTTATTGAATCTATGCTCTGGATTCTTTATGTACTCTCCAGGTGCGAGCGATGATCACATGAGTAGGGGAGTGCTGGAGACGCTTTCTTACCAGGCATTAGAACTAGGTTCGAGTATTACTGTTGCGAGCTGCAACTTCTCCTATTTTCCCCGTACCAATAATAATAACAATAACTAATAAAAATGAATTTTGGGGGCCTCTCCAACTGGTTTTCCTTTTAGGAAATCAGTTATCTAACATGTTTTATTAGTGAGAGTTTCCTAGGTCCTAGATTTAAGTCTTCTTTTCATGTTAGTTGCCTCATTCATTTTTTGTTCTGGAATCTATTGCACGTGTTGGTGCATAGTGCACACTAATTAGTTCACGCTATTCCTCTCCACATCTAGGCTCATTTCCTCACAGCCTAAGCTTCGTCTGACAACTGATGTTTTAACAAAATTAACATATGAAATTAATAAAATAAAAAAATTAAAAATTAATTCTACCTCAAGTAGATTTGCTTCACAAGGTCACTTGGACAACATCCAGAAACCCGACCACGCATTCCGTGAGGTGAGACAATTACTGCAGAAATGGAAGTAGAAAGTGAAATCACTAAAAGATGGCATAGAAGGAAAGCTTCAATGACAAGTTACAAGCAAAGGATTAAAATTACCATGTAATAACTATGACGAGGGGAGCAAAATAAAGCCATTTGAAGTTGTTTTAATTGAAGATTTAATATTTTAAGAGTTGCTGCAAAGTGAGATAAAGTACTAAAAGCCTAAAACCCCAAAAAACTTGTCAGACAATGAAAGTGGAGGAATCAAGTACCAAAACCATTGATTCATCCAAAAATGTTCCTTAGCTATGAGTCATATGGAGGGGTTAAATGAACTTATGATACTTTTGCTTAGGTACGGGTCATATGGCAGGGTTAATTAAGCAAATGCCATTACTAAATACAGGTAAAGATGCTTCTCCCTCTAAAAGAAGGTCAATCTATCTGGAAGAGGGGAAAAAAAGCACAAAATCAAAGAATTCTCCTTACTTTGTTTTCGCTCCACTCTTACATGGAACTCCTTCCTCGCGAAACCAAAAATATTTTTGAAAAACTATCCAAATGCCGTGCGTGACACTAAATATCAAATAATCAAGGGGGGAAAGAGAACAAAAACATAAGCAAAAAATTGAAAAAACACAAGCATGACTTACCTACTCCGCACAACCAACTAACCAAGAATCAAAAGGCAAGAAAAAAGAAAAATATAACTAATAAGTGTATGTGATCATAGTTGTTGAAACATGAATCGAAATCTTAGTTTTGTGAATCGTGAACTGAATCGAACCAAGAATTATAAGATTGGATATGAACTACAAAGATGGTGTTTAAACACTTCATATATATGAAAAATATATATAAATTGATATTAACACAGATCATACAATAAAAATATGATTGTGTAATCTAACTGGAAAGAAATTTACCTTCATCACAGAAAATTTTGGCTCAAATCCAACCAACCATAAAATTTCTTAAAAATCATTGCGTATTCTCTTTTGAAATTGAAAAGATGGACCGAGAAATCTCCAAAAAAGTATAATAAGAAAATAAAGATCAAGTATAAAACACTTTAAAACATGTCTTACATGTTAATTGCTAAAAAAGAAGTTTAGAAATGTTGTTGTGGAACCGTCAATCCAATGATTAAACTCATATCATATTAAACTATGTTTATTTTACTAAAATAACAATAAATAATTTGTAGGAAATGATGTTTTCATCTTAAATATCATAAAAATTTGTATTTTAATATTTTTCACCTAGAAATATGAAAAAGAGTTACAACTTTATCAGATCTTCTAGGTTCTTATTAAATTTTCTAATCATCAAATGAGCAACAAATTATGCATGTTTATTTCTTATTTTCACAATAAACACACCATGTTGTATCAAGGCATTTTCAAAAAAAAGTAACAAATATGAGGTTTGAAATTTGTTGAATCAAATAATTTTAAAAATCACATGATTCGTAAATAGTAAATCGACTTGTGAATTGAATCTTGAATCGTAAAATTCATTGCAATTCTATCACAAAATAGATTCACTCATATTTGTATCGATTTGTATAGGTGTCGTGAATTGAATGCAAACTAAATCGTTCTGATAACTATGCATGTGATAATCGATTTGAGCATCTCTACCCATTAGAGCCACATAATTAAAAATAAATAAAAATTATTGGTTGTATCACACAGCAGGCGGTCAATAGCACCCAAGCAGCCTCTTGCCCTCAAGCCTTAGGGAGTTCACTGGAGATAAAGCAAAGAACATTTCTAGAAAAGACATACTAAAGTTTGACATTAAATAAAGTATAACAAAACTGCGCAATGAACATTTCCAGAAAAGACGTAGTATAGTTTGAATTGAAAAGCCCAACTCACACAACTTCTTAAAACCCAGGTGTTAAGAAAATGAGAAACTGAGCATTATAAACCACATAAAGAGACCTCTCGATGGGCGATATGGGACAATCCAAGACACCCACTGGACCACAGCAGCTGAATACTCGACACGCTAGGAGGAAAGCAACCTAACTCTGATACCAAGTTAAAAAGCTCAATTCACACAACTCCTTAAAATTTAGGTATTAAGAAAATGAGAAACTGAGCCTTATAAATCACACGAGGGACCTCTCAATGGACGATGTGGGACAACCCAAGAGTTTGAAATGAAATGATGTGATATCCTAGTATCCCATATCGGAAAAGGAGTGAGTTCCTGAGCTATAAAAGAAAAACCTTGGACCCTTACATTCAACGAGATCTTTTTCCAGGTGGTAGAGACCCTAACAGAACTTCACAATTAAGCGTGCTTGGATGGGAGTAATGTAAAGATGAGTGACCCCCTGGGAAGAACAAAACCGTGAGAGTTTTTACCCAAAACGGACAATATCATTACCAGGTGAAGGGTCGGTGTGTTACAGACAGTATCATAGCCGACTCTCCTCACCTCCAAGTGTGGGCCCTGCCATCTCGCGTGACACGTGGGCAGGCTACTGAGTGGGCGAACCGGCAGGCTACTGAAGCTGGCAGGCTACTGCACGGGGACATGCAATCTTAAGGGGGTTGAATTGTGATATCCTGGTATCTCACATCAAAAAAAGAGAATAAATTCATGAGCTATAAAAGAAAAATCTTGGACCCTTACATTCAACGAGACATTTTTCCAAGTAGTAGAGACCCTAGCAGAACTCCACAATTAAGCGTGCTTGGGTGGGAGCAATGCAAGAATTGGTGACCCCCTGAGAAGAACAAAACTGTGAGGGTTTTTGCCCAAAACGAATAATATCATTGCCATGTGAAGGGTCGGGGTGTTACAGATGAAGTATAACAAAAGTGCTAAATAGGACCAAGGGGTTTGAACATAACACACATCTCTCAGGTAGAAGTCCTCTTGTTAGTAACACCAATAATGAAAATCTTAACAAGAATTACTTTCAAATAAAAGAGGAAATGCATAGTAATTTTCCAACAAGTTTACTAGCTAAATTAGACCCCTTCAGTCTCAACCAACAATTTGGGGGAGCATAACTAAGAAGATTACAGAATCACTAACCTCCTATCATGATATATCAGAAAAATAGGTACCCGCAAATTAAATGGGATGAAATTTCAGGGGAAAAGAGCATAAGAGATGTACAAATATATATATATATATATATAGAGAGAGAGAGAGAGAGAGAAAAAAAGAGAGAGAGAGAGAGAGAGAGATGGAACCTAGTCTATGAAGGATAGGACATAAGAGGCACATGGAGGGGATTGAGCAAGTGAACACAACCAAGGTTTGAGCAAGTGAACACAACCAAGGATAATGTGCAGACAAAAGGTGAATGTAGGGAAGAAAACAGTGAAGCTATCATCTTACTTCCATGTCTCCTAGGGACAACAACCGGCCTAAGCCGCATTCTACTAGCAAAGAGACTCAAGTTTGAGTCTCCTTAACCTGCCAATCAAAAAATATAATCAAAAGTGTAGATCTTAATGCACTTTAAAATTAATCAAGGATTTCTCCATTCACACATCTAATTGTGTCATCTTTCTTGCCACACAAATTCCCTTTTCCTTTCTGCAAGAACTATACACAATACCAAAATACCAAAAAAAAGGCTCTGTTTGGTATCGTTTTTGGTTTCTGTTTTTATTATTTGAAAGATATGAAAA